>VNJQ01005876.1:0-23205 GCA_008042515.1 Drosophila truncata | reverse complement strand
TTTCCGAAACGCGTTTAGAGAAAATATTTTTGACACTTTCAAGTATGTATAAGTTCATTTGTTGCGTAATAATGGCATCAGGAAAGAAAGCCACGAACATTTTAAAATACTTAGATGATCTTACTGCTGGTCACATGAAATGCAAGAATTGTTCTCGGATTCTGAAGAACGATAGTGGTTTTAATTTAAGAAAACATTTGCAGTTAATCGGCATCCAACCTGAGCAGGATGAAAAGAAATCTGGCTGCATGCTGAAGAAAAAAAATTAAAACCTGGACAGATTAAAGTTAAAATCAATAAAAACAATTTAATCCGATCGTATCCGATCGTTGGTCTGATCACCGACAACCACAACTAAAATAATATAATTTTTGTTAATATTAATATGACGATGTATATCAAGATGATATTATCGAAAACTATAAGAAAAAGGTGACATTAATTGTATTTTTTCGATTATATTGATCTAATATATAAAAAATCACGATTTTTTCCTACTTCCGCATCAAATGTTGTAAATATGTGAAGTTTGTTTTTGTACTAAAGCTTTCTTGGTTTCCCCCACAGCTTCTTTTGCGACTGCGGTGCTGGCACCCTGTCCAATCAGTGTCAACTGCAGGGCGAACCCACTCAGGACACGGACACGCTCTATGACTCGGCAGCTCCGATGGAATCACATACGCTGATGGTCAACTAGACTGGACTGGCATTGGCAGCTAGACCACGGTTCTTAGCTATATCTTAAGTGTCGTTAAGGCAAAGCTCTCAACTCTTTCTCGCACATCTCACGTGTAGCTGTAAATATTCGAGAAACAAACCCACAAAAAAAAAGTAAACAAAAGCAAAAAGAAAACCCAACAAACAATAATACAATTAATTGTATGTAAATAATAACTAATTATTCTTGCGTTCAAAATTTAACTCAATGTGCAATTTAGTTTAACACAACACTCAAACACGCAAAGTTTTTCACTTTTTAAGCTGAGCATGGAGGGAAAACTTGTGCTATACCATTTTTCCCCATTTATGTCACAACGAATGAATAACTGAAGAGGAGAGGAGGAATACTTTTACTAAACAATGCATTTGTTTGTACGACTAAATGTTGTAAATGAAAGACGAGAACGAGGAGCGAATGTGGTGTCCTCTCGAGCCCAGTGAAGAACAATTTTGTAATGTAGACTAGTAGAGATTTTAAAATTACATCAATTAACATAAACTTCGATTTAAGCCAATAGATATTAAAGATACACACACACACACAGACTCAGGCGAGCTGTCGGCCCCTGGACTAACAAGAAAACAATTCGAAGAAAGCAATTCTAAGTATTAACAACAAACTAGATTAGCGGCAGCCAACTAACCTATGATTATACGAGTTTATTAAACACAACATAAACATACATTTACGGCACACTACTATATTGTGGCATAGCGACGTAAGTCTGTCGACATAAACTCGCCCAGTCTCTCTATAAACATCATAAAGTCGCTGGAGAAAAACGACAAACTCGATAGAAACGAACGCCGTTTGAAATTGGCTAGTTTATGTCGGTGGACTTGAGTCGTCACCCTTCCTACATATTGTATGCATTCAAGCGAGTCTATGCGAATTCTTCTGAAACAGCACACACGGACAAGATACAAGATACAAGATACAAAATCAAAAAGCCTTTACCAAGCGTAAAAATACCAAGCAATATTTCATGTCTAAATGTTGTAGAACAAATTTGTAGCTCAAACGTAACAGAGGGAAATAATAGTAACAAGAAGACAAACAAATTATAACAAAACGAATCGAAAGCCATGTGTCATTTTAGTTATGTAAGCTGAGAGATCAACAGAGTTTTAGTATTTCGGAGTATTCGAATTATGCAAATCATTTACATACATATATATATTTTAAGTCTGTAGCCACTACACTTAAGCAAACGCAGAGCCCATAACTATGCATAGATGACATTATAACTCAATAACTGCGCGTGTGTTAATTAAGTACATGCATATTTTGTTTGTTAATTGCCTAACATATATATATTTTAATTTTTATTTTTATTTATACTTGTTTGCCTGTTTTTCGTCGTAGCCTCTTACTCGCTGTACGAATCAGATAACCATATACATAAATACTGCATACTACTATATACTACGTAATATAAAATATACAACGTCGAGAGAGGAGTGTATTGATTGTATTGTACTAACCAGAATTTTTGTTTTTTGACCAGGCACACACACTCACACCTATATGCATATATATAGGACTATACTATGTAGAGATTGATTTTAATGTGTTACCTATTCAAGCTAATAACGTCGTCGTCGCCCTTTACTTGGACAAACCACTAAATATACATAATTATATATTATATACACAAGGTATAAGCTAATAATATTTGAAATTTGAAAGAAAAAGACACCTTTTTTTATTGGGATTGTCCAGAGTTTCGCTTTAATTTATGCCGTGTTTCCTAAAACTCACACGGGCAAGGGTCATCAACAGTCTTCTCCTTCTCTTTGAAGCGCATGAGAGTTAGAATGTGCTCATGATTGGCCGCCTTGGCATAATCCATGGGAGACATGCCCATCTCATCCTTGACGTGCGGATTCCTGTAGTGCGGCAGCAGATAGTCTACCACCTCATGGCTGCCCAACTGGCAGGCGTAGTGCAGAGCCGTGCGTCCCGTCCGATCAGCCTGAGTCAAATCGGCCCCCGCCTGCCGAAAGGACTCCAAGCGCCCAATCTTACCGCGCTCCGTAAGAGCTCGCAGCATCTCCGCCTGTACCAGCGGCTGATCATATAACTTGGCACCACGCTGGAGCAAGGCCTGGATAACCTTATGATTGTCCGTATCGATGGCCTCATGCAGAGGCGTCCGATTGAAGCGATCGTGCACATTGAGCGGACAACCCGACGAGATCAGGTAGCAAATGCAGTTGAGCTTTCCCAGAAAGCAGGCCAGATGCAGGGCGCTGCGTCCGTCGCAGTTGGTGTCGCACAAATTGGCGCCATACGCTTTGAGCTCGCATAACTTGTTCACATCGCCTTCGCAGACGGCAGCGGCCACCAGGGCGGGAAAGAAGGTGGAGCACATCTGCTTTAGCTCCGTACCCGCGGACATGTGCAGCGTTCGCGCTACGCCCTCGACTAGGTCGATGTCGTTAATCTTGGCCACCTTGTTGGTGGTCATCTCGCCGCGCAGGCTCAGCAGCATTACCTTCTTCTTGTTGGGCAAATCCCACTCATGTTTGGACAGCACATAGGCCAGCTTGGTCAATGCTGCCTCCTCGGTCATGTCATAGCCGGGTATAATACCCACCTCGCGAAACGCTTTGCCCGTCTCGGTATTGGTCACTATCATGCCCGTGGAACACTGGGAGATATATACGATAAGGACGCCTCGACAGACTGCCTCCCTCAGTTGATTCAGTAGTTCTTGTTGCATCGGAAAGTTGCCTGCACCGAAGGTCTGCAGAACCACGCCCTTCATGGGTTCGCTAAGAAACGCCCTCATCACATTTGCATTAATGCCGGGGTAAATTCGCAGCAGTCCGACGTCCTTATCTAGTTCGCAACGCACCGTAAACTTGCCGACGGTGCACGGCCGGAAAATCAAGCGGCTATTGATTTCAATCTTGACACCCGCCCGGCCAAGCGGTGGACAATTGGGCGACTCAAGGGCCTGGAAGGAGCCTGTGTTAAGCTTTGTGGAGCGACAGCCACGGAGAATCTTGCTGCCGAAGAAGACAATCACCTCGGGGATGCTGTAGTTGCCCGCCAGCAACACAGCGTTGAGGAAGTTATCCCGACCATCGGAGCGGGGCTCAAATATCGGGATCATAGCCCCGGTGACCACAACTGGTTTACCCAAGTTCTCCAGCATAAAAGCCAGGGCCGAGGCTGTATACGCCAGGGTATCTGTGCCCTGCAGTATCACGAATCCGTCATAGGCCTTGTAGGTTTTCTAAGGACGGGAGCCATTTTAACAATAAAATATTGACAATAGCTTTTCGATCGCGGATTATCGAAGAAAGTCTATCTTAAACTTACGCCCACTTCCCTTGCAATCATCTGCCACTCGGTCATCCCCATGCAGCTGGAGTCCATCAGTGGAGAGAACTCCTTAAGGTCGTAGAGAATGCGGTATGGCGCATCCTTCACAGCGGGAAGCGCCAAGAACCGTTCCGCGCACTCCAGTCTGCTAATATACTCCTTGTCGTGGCAGCTAGGACACTCCTGGAAGCGACGTGCGAGCGTATTTGGTACGTTAACCAGCTCTGGTTAAACGGTGAACATTTGGTACTGGGACTAAGGTAATCTTTGAATTTTATACCCACCTCCGCTATCATTGCGAACCAATCCAATTGTGCCACCCAAGTAGATCACATGGACCCGAGCTTCCCTCTTGCACTCGCACATCGCCGGTATCTTTGCGAAATTAACAACAAATTTGGAATTTTGAAAGCTAACAAATATTAGCTTAGGTCAGACAGACACGACAGCGAAAGTGAAAGGACAACCACTGAGCGCTTGTGTAAAGTTTTTCACCTGGATTGCTACATCAAAAGATTTGAATGTTGCCGCCAAACGAAAAATACCGTTGATGCTAGGCGCAGTGTGACCAAAACCGCCGTAGATGTTGGGTGAAAGTTAGAGATGGACAACAGAATGGAGACGATAGGTATGAATAATATTAAACTTTGTGTCTCCTTTAATAGTCATTATATATATTTGTTGTTTAATTTCCCAATAGATAATTGAAAATAAATTGAAAAACGTCATAAATATGGAAATAAATTAATCGCTCACTCCGTTTGGCGACTCTGCTCGTGAGCAGTAGCAGGTACATGGATTTCGCCCATCTCCAGCTGCCACAGCGCAGTGCAACAAATAATAAATAAATAAATACCACAGCACAGCACAGAGCATTAAACGAATAAATTGCACCCCGCAGCGCGTCAACTGTGCCAGGGACCGAAATCTCGAGTTATCATCGCCGTTGGCTGCTTGCCTGCTCGGCTGCCAGTGCGTCCGCCGTATCAGTCGCTGGCTGAAGCGCTGGAAGCACGGAAGCCACACAAATAGAGACGCATTAAGAGCGCCGAAGCACTCCGTCCGCTGCTGCGGACGCTCGCGACCGAGCGAGGCTACAACCACTGATTGAGATGTCCTACTTCATGCACGCCGCCAGCAGCGACCTGGTCAACCTCAATGTGGGTGGTCAGCGGTAAGACAAAGAACACAATTACGTCGTGCATTGCAGATGATGACGTTGATGACGCATGCAATCTCCATTTCGCTTTCCGTAGCTTCTCCACGTCGCGGCAAACGCTTACGTGGATACCGGACACCTTCTTCACCGCCCTGCTCAGCGGCCGCATCTCCAGCCTGAGGGACGAGCACAATGCCATCTTTATAGACCGCGATCCGACCCTCTTCTCGATAATTTTGAACTACCTAAGGACCAAGGATATCGACATAAAGACCTGTGAAATTCGCGCCCTGCGCCACGAGGCTGAGTACTATGGGATCACGCCGTTGACCAAGCGCCTGGCACTATGCGAGGACCTCAACCACTCGTCCTGCGGCGATGTCCTCTTCTACGGCTTTCTGGCGGCCCCGTCAATGCCCTCAAATGAGGCTTTACCCCCTGCGGCCGCTGAAGAGCCGCTGGCCTCCACATCGACTAGTGCGGTGGGCGGCCGCCCCGGCTCCATGGTGCGGGTTCCGGAGCCTTCTTCGCGTTCCTCGCACTCGCGAAACTCTTCGTGGGATCTGCGACTGGGTCGCACAGGCAGCAGCGGTGGCAACGGCTCCAACCCGCCAGCCCCGATGCTTCACTCGCGGAATCCCTCCATGGATTTCATGCGTCACTCGCGCAACTCCTCGGCGGATCTGAACAAGGCCTTTAGGAACGAGGTGGGCATGGTATTTAGTCCCACGCAAAGCTCGCACTGGGTAGATCCCATGCGGGTGCAGATCATCAAGGCCCATCAGAACTGGATAGCTGTCGCCTATGCCCACTTCGTGACCTGCTACCGCGTAAAGGACTCCAACGGATGGCAGCAAGTCTTCACATCGCCACACATCGATGCCACGATCGAGAGGATCGCCATCAACTCGAAGGTTAACACATCCACGGCAGAGCCGGTGCCCAGCAAGATGGTGGCCATCTCGTACGGCAGCCAGATCAGGCTTTGGAGCATCCAGGACGGCGGACAAAAGACAGACATTGGCACCTTCAACCTAAACGTCCGGGTGGAGTATCTGTTCTTTATCGGCAGCCAGCTGGTGGCCCTGTCCTCGTCCGGCAAGATCGGAGTGTGGCACGCGATGACCCAGCACTGGCAGATACAGGATCTGGTGCCGGTGCTCTCCTTCGACTCGGCGGGCTCCTTCCTGCTGCTGGGCTGCAACAACGGATCCATTTACTACATAGACATGCAAAAATTTCCACTGCGAATGAAGGACAACGATTTGCTGGTCACCGAGCTCTACAAGGACATCACCCTGGACCCCATCACGGCGATCTCTGTGTACCTTACTCCCAAGACTTCCAGCATCAGCGGCAATTGGATTGAGATTGCGTACGGCACAAAGTCCGGGGCGGTGCGTATCATTGTCCAGCATCCGGAGACGGCAGGCCACGGGCCTCATCTGTTCGAGACCTTCTTCGTGCACCAGAGTCCCGTGACCAAGGTAATGCTCTCGGAGAAGTACCTTGTGTCCGTGTGCAGCGAATACCATCATGTTCGCACCTGGAGTCTGACCCGCTTCCGTGGAATGCTATCCACCCAGCCAGGCTCCACACCGGAGGCCTCCTTTAAGATCGTCTCGCTGGAGGCCACCGACACCAGCTACAGCTATGCGGCTGGCAACGATTTCGGACCCTACGGCGACTACGACGACATGATCTTCGTGCAGAAGGTGGTGCCAGAGACGGATCAGCTGTACGTGCGGCTGGCCTCCAACGGGGATCGGGTGTGCGTCATCCGGTCCGTGGATAGCTCCACCATCTCGGCTTTCTGTGTGCACGAGTGCGAGGTATCGTCGCGCATGGGATCTCGGTTCATACTCACTGGTCACTGCAACGGCGCCATCCAAATGTGGGATCTAACCACCGCCTTGGCGCTGCTCTCCAAGGACGAGCCGCAGCAGAAAACTAATGGCGGACCCGACACCAATGAGCTTCTCCGCCTACTTGACCAGTGTGAAATCAGCAATTCATCATGCTCAACACCGTGTATGTCACCGTGTCTATCAGTTATGGGCAACGGCTCTGGAATGGCCTCCTCCATAGCCCGGATGAAGGCCAGCAATATAGCGTTGCTCAACCGGGAGCAACCGGTCATCGCCGCCCAGATTGCTCCTGCTGCTGCCCAAATGCAGCTTCCGCCGGCACCTCCGCTGCAGCAGCTGCAGCAGCAGCAGCAGCCGCAGCAGATGGCAGCTCCGATGCCACCGGCTGGGATCCCAATAGCTGATGACAACAACGAATGAGACGTGGAAGCGGCTGCTTGGTCAGCGCTTGTCGGGCGCGTTTCATCGTTCACATTTCACAGGTGTAGCCTGATCTTCGACTACCAGTTTATATTCCTGCAGTTCGTGGTGTGCGCCCTCCTCTACGTGTGGGTGTCGCGCCTCACCCGACTGCCAGCAGGCCAGCAGGCATTTACCCAATCCAGATAATCTCCCTATTATGTGCTCGATGTGGTTGCAAGTGCAATGTATGTATCCGTGTATATCACCCCCCTTTGTGTTGTTGTGGAACGAAGGAACCATTGGATCCTACAGTTGGTCATTTGAAAAGCAAACCCCCCTTGTTCTATGTAGTTAAAGTTATGAAAAATTAGTTAAAACAATAATGTATGTAAGCCAGAGTATAAGACTTTTGCAAGCGATCTATATTTAGAACAACTCTATCGAGGCTGCTTCCACGGTGACAAAATCGATTAATTTATGGATTAATTTTCGTGTTCTCGGCGAACAAAGAAAATGGTTGTCCAAAAACAGGTTCTTTGTTCTTCCAGTTCCAGGCGACGTGCATTTCAAAGATTAGTTCTTGTGATTTAGAATTGATTGATTGAGAGAGATTGGCTGGCATATCTCTGCACTTGATTTGAACTCGAATTTGTTCCGACGAAGCAAGCCTCACGCAACAATATATTGATCCGTCGGCATAAACTCCAATCGGGATTATTTCGCTATGTTCTTTATGGAAAATAGAAATCGAGTTTATGTCGTCGGACTGGAGCCGCCTTGTTGCAACCCGTTAACCATTATACATATGTATGCAATATGCAATATAAATAAACCTAATTATATACATCAGATATCAACGGAATGTGGTTGTGAGTCATCAATAATTTATTGAACATTTTATCTTAGTTGCTTGTTTGATGGTTGAATACTTGGAAGTGAGTGTTCCATTAACATTTATCAATTACAAATACTTGGCTTGCCTTCTCGTGTGTTTGTGTATATATACCGGACATGTATCAGTAAAGTAAAAAAGCAGCAAAAACGCCAAAACATATAAAAATATATATATATAATATACATACATAAATGTATAGTAGGTATGCAGTTCCTCCTCTCCTGACCGCCGCTCCCGCCCTTAGCCTAAGCCATTGTGCTTATTTCAATTTAAACAAATGGAGCGGTAATTTACCTACAAAAAATAGGACGCACTGGGATACTGAGATTGAGTAATCATCATCAGAGTCGAGCAGATACTTGGGGCGATTACCCACTTTCGCTCGCTCGGAAGCAATTGTCGTCGGTCATACAAATAGTTTGTACACAAAGTCAACCTAAAGCTACGCTATATATCTATATTCTAAAGGGCAAACCGATATGAAGCTGTGCACCACATGGGGTATGAGTGATGAGGGGTGAGGGGGGAGGATAGTGTATCCCCCGATCTGCCCGTGGGGTCGGTGAACCTCTAGCAGTCGCTGAGCGAGCGCAGTTCGTAACTACGATATAATATGAGTGAATATGCGGGAGGGGTCTGTGCATCGAATGGATGATATGTGCATGAGGGATTGCTAAGCAAAAAATGAAGGGAGATCCAGCTCACTGGCCACTGTCCAATGTCCAATGCCCTCTTGTGGACACGGGCTATACGTGGAAGTAGTCGTCAACCAGCAACTGCTCGCTAGGCGTAGAGGTTGCCCCACTTAGCGGACTGCTCGCCTGCGTGTCCGACTCCTGATCCGCTTGCAGCGGCTCGTAGCCAGGCTCCAACCCACTCGGGCTCGTGCTGGTCGTTGTGGTCGCTGATGTGGCCGCTGTGGTCAGATAGCACACAGATTCGTAGTTGGGATCCGTTTCGCTGCCCGTGCCCGTGTCCGTGCCCGTGAGCGATTCATACTGCGAGGTCAGAGGCGTGCTGGTGGCCACCGTTGAAGAGTTTAGCGAAACGGAATTGGACGTGGAGCTCGGCGATGTAAGGGTGAGGCGACTGCTTCCGCTGCCAGGCGTTCCGGCAGCCGCTGCTTTCTCCGCTATCCGCGCATAGTGATCTGTCTCGGCAGCGGCCTTCGTCTCCAGGATGCTGGCATAGTTGTGATTGGCATCCGCTCCTGGAATGGTGCTATAGCCAGAGGCATCGGCGGAGGTCGGTGGGCGTTTCTTCTCCAGCACCTTGGCGTACCCGTCGTCCGAGTGGGCGCGACTCTTCAGCACCTCGTAGTTGGGATCGTAGTCCGAGGACTTCTTCGCCTCATCCTCGCCAGCGGGTACTAGGTGCAGGTGGAGTTGCTCGTAGCCGGGATCGTTATTGCTATTGGACGGCAGCTGTGGCGGTGGCTGTGGCTGTGGCTGGTTAAGAATAGTCTCGTAGTGCTTTGTGCTGGAGCTGATGGCAATTGCTGTCGCTATCACGGGTTGGGCAATCGCTGAAAGGGCGAGGGAAATACAAGTTAGTTAGTTTATTAGCATGGCAATAGCTAAGCAGAGTTGATGATTGGGTGTCCTGGAGGCGATACTAACCACGGCTACTTCCAAACAAAAACTCGCGAAATTTTCGCTGTCTGAGTTGAACAAATATGGAAATTTCTCATTTTGGCATAGCAACTAATTGAGTTTTGGGAAGGCATGGCGGAGGAGAGACAGGGAGAGACAGATAGATAGATAGACAGGCAGATTAGGCATTAGGCAGGCATCAACGACTAATCCGGGGTAGGAACCGTGAGGAGATCAAGCCCGAACCCATTCATCCTACCCCGTCGAAGTCATCACAACGAAGGACGATTTAGTAGTAAATTGGAATGCAAGAAACTGTGAGCGTACCTCCACCTCCTGATCCTTCCTGCTGTCGATCCTTTTGCAACATGTTGGCCGCATAGCAATCCGATTTGCGATTCTCGTGCAGTGCCGCCTGGCCGTCAGCAGGTATCGTTTCATAGCCATGGTCCTTGGCCGAGTAGCTATTGCTTCTCCCACGACTTTTTTGGGCATCTACCAGGAGAGCCGCCGCGCTATCCAGGGGACTGACACCCAAGGCATCCTGCTGTTGCTTCCGGGTCATTATGGGCGAGTTGCTTTGCGAGGATGGGGAATTGCGCGAGAATTTGTGCTTCTTCATAACCTAAATGGCGAGATCCAAGGGAATCAGTTCAGACTCTTCATCCTCGGGAGTAGTTACGACTTACCTTGGCGTACATGCCCTCGATATTCTTGTTGCCCTCACCTTCCTTGGAGGGACTGAGACTCTTGCTGTGCTTGCGCTGGGGCGATGCCTCTCCTACCTCCGCCTCGTGGGCATGCCCATCGCCTCCTCCGCCCGCCTCAATCACCGATATGACCGAGTTTCGGCCAGAGGCCAGGTTGCTAATGCTGCCGGCATGAAGATGGTGCGACTGACCCACACTCGACTTTGGTGTCGGCGGTAGCGGCGAGTTAGCCTGCCGCTTTTCCGGCTTCGGGGAGCCCAGGTTGCAGACGGATGTGCTGTTGTTTGACGAGGACGAGGCCTGGCGGGAGTGCATCTGCGCCCGCAAACTGTCAACGGGCGGCGGAATAGGCATGTTATGATCGGTGCCGCTGCTGCTACTGGTCGGTCTATGCAATCCGCCACCGACGCCGCTGCCCCCGCCAACCATGACAACGGACGGACTGGCGACCGGAAGACTGCTGCTATTGTTGATCTCGACGGCCACCACAATGGGGTTGGCCTGCATGGGCTGGATTTGTGCGTAGGTTTCCGAGCCGCTCGTGTAAATATCGGCGGCGGCGTTCGCTGCATGACGATTATTAGGATCCTCGATGGCGGCATACGTTTCATCTGGGAAACCCAAGGGATATCAATGCAATGAGCAATTGAGCAATGAGTATGCAGTGACTCACCAGAATCGTCCGACACGGTGGCATAGTGCGAGTCGTTCACATCGCGTGATAAAGCTGGGTTTCTGTTCGTGGGCTTGCCCGGTGGCTGTTGTGCGAGAATGTTGGCCAGCGGCTCCCGTACACTGATACTTGTGTATCCCTCTGTACAGTAATAAAGCATGATTAGGGAAAATGACATCATTTAGAGGACCAAGAACTCACTGGAAGAGTCCTGCGAGTCGCCGCTAAAGTGCTGGTTGGCAATCGGTGGCGTCATGTAGGGCAGATCCTGACTGGCGGAAATCATGCCTGCTATCGCGGAAGCAGCAGGTATCTCAGCCTGCACCGAACCCGAATCATTGTGCTCCCTAGAACCTTCGCTATGCTGAGAGCTGCGGTGCATGGGATCGATGCCATCGCTGGAAGATCCGGCCACTACTGCCGCTGCCGCAGCTGCTGCCGCTGATCCGTGATTGGCCGCATGCGAGGTGGACGGCGCATTCAGCTGGGCGTACGGGTGTTCGGTGCCCCGCAGCTTGGCATAATCGTGTGGCAGCCCCTTAACCCGCGAGTACGGAGAGCTGACGTCGTCCGCCTGGCTGATGGAACTGTGCTGAGACACGCTGGTCTGCTTCTTAAGGCTCGGCTGAGCTGTAAGAGGAGTGGCGGATGTTGAAATTGAATTTATGTACATATATTTGACATCTCACTTACGACTCTGACTTCCGGCATTACGCGCATCTAGGAGCTGCTTGTCCGCCACAGTCTCGTATAGTTCGGACCCATTATCGTTGCTCTCGGCCACAGGAATATCCGGTAAACTACGATGAGCCGCAGTGCTCGACCTGGAATTAATTATATGTTTATCCCCTTGTGCGCCGAAATATCGGGCAATGACTACTCACCGCTTCTCCGAGTCCGCATTAGAAACAGTGGAGGCATTCAGCTCCGCCTGGGACTCGCTGTTATTCACCAGGTTGGTGACCACTATAACCTCGTCGGGATTCTTCAGCTTGACCATGCCCTCGAGGCCCATCAAGTCATTTCTGCGTGAATGGGGAGAGAGTACATGGTGTGTTATTAATGGTACGGGCGCGTCCAACTGGAACTGGGGCGGCATTGCGGCGGTAAGAGAGCCACTTTCACTCCCTCGCGCACCAGCAAAAAGCCTTCTTCGCAGCTGTAGCCTTAGGTTATGGGCTTCCAGGTTATGGGCGGCAGGATGCAGGACTACTTACTTGGGAATGCGTTTCTTGCAGCAGAGACAAGCGCCCAACATCACGATGAAAGTGAGCGTCAAGCCGAGTGTCGCCAGGAGGTACGTGTACGAGTTTTGGGCCTCCAGGCGCAGCTCCGACGTCGTCGCCTCCACCATGCCCATGTCGCTGTGTGTACATATGCACTATGTACCCATTTAGAACCTAAACTGGCCACTACACATATAAATTTACTAATTTTCGCTGGGCTAAGCTATTATTTTCTTTTTTATTTTTCTTTTGTGGTAGCTGCCCTCTAAATAGAGATGGAACTTGGTCACGGAACTTATCGATATTTCGATGTTTTGGTATCGATGTCCCATACTCTTGTGTGACAATTATTTACAAAAATATCAATTGAATTGAATATTGAATTGCTCCCCTTTTAAGTGCTTAAGTTTAACCGCTTAAGAAATTAACAACCAAGAGCTTTTAACTAAACTTCATGAGATTTTATTTCATACAAATGATATTTGGTATCAAAAACTATTCCAATGCTAAAAGCAGCAGCTTTAAAGGGGTTTGTGCCTCACACAAAACAGTTGCACTTAAGTCTAATTGATCGCTTGGCACGTTATGTGAATGCTGTTTGAGTTTAGAGTTCCGTGTGCTTGAAGATGGTTCTCTCAATGTTTTCCTGCAGCTTCTCGACCTTGCGAGTTTGCTTTTTCAGCTGATCCTCCATGTCTTCGAAGCGGTTACTCTTGTCCTTGTGCTTCTCGTCCTACAGGATGAAATTAAAGCGATTAATATACATATATTTTACGCTCTTCGCTCGGGAATACCTTGTATTTCTCTTTGTGCAAAGCATGCTCGGCATGCAAATGACGCAGCTTTAGTAAGCGACTCTCAAAATGGAACAACTCAGTCTTGATGGACGCCAGCTCCTTTTCGGTGAAGTTACTAGCCTGCGCCACTCGCCACAGACCCTGCACCTTCGGCTCAATGAAGTCCTGACTATGGGGTCCGGAGGACACGAGACGCTCCAATCGATCGTAGTGATCCTTGATGCCTACATGATGACCGCGCAATGTGTTCAGGTCGTTTTCAAATTTCTTGACATTCTGTGAATGCGTTTTGATCTCATTTTCGTTGGCATCGTTCGAAATCATGTTGTAGTTGTCCAAGTCCTCGGTGTTGATGGCATCTTGATTGGAGAAACGAATTTATTACAGCAAGCATCCTCTTGTATTTCCCAAAACTCACTCTCATGCTTGTCGGTGTCCACGGTGCCAATGTTTTCCAGCAGGCTGTAGTATATATCAACCTTATCCTGGTGGTGATCGAACTCCTGCTTCAGGGATTTCAATTCCTCGGAAGTAAACCCGGAAATCTCTGCCTTCTCCCAGAGCCGGTTAAGTTTCTTGTCCTTGAACAAGCTCTTGTTTTTGTGTCGCTCTTCGGGGTCATGGAATTTCTGCAGAAACATCGAAATCGTTAAGCGCCTGTTGCTCTAGCGCGGAAAAGAGTACCTTAAAGGGCTTAATCTTCTCTGCGTCTTGCGTCTCATCGAAGTGCTCAAGTAGATCGTAGCTGCTCATGATGCCAATCAGCTTTCGGCGCAGCTCGTCTTCCTTCAGACCATCCTTGTCCTTGTGCTGCGAGTTTAGCTGCTTCCAAGCAATCTCCTCCTTGTCGTGGATTTTCAGCTCCATATACAGCGACTTCAGCTTGGGCTCCGTCAAACGCTGGAATTAATGTAATTATGTATTCAGGGTTCCCGCCAACTGCCCGCACTTACGTTCTGCGCCTTCGCCCACACAAGATTTAGCTTGGCCATTCGAAAGGGCCGCTGGATGCTCTTGAAATCTGGGTCGTACTTCTCTTGTCGTACTTGCTCGAAATGCTGCGGGTCGTTGGCCTCCCGGCTGTACTTCTTGCTCTGCTTTTTGTCGGCACCAACGCCCTGCGAAGCCACCAGCAAGGCAAGGGCAAGCGCTGCCAGTACCGGTCCTGACTTAATCATTTTCCTGCGATCTTCAACAAGATCAAAAGCACATGCAAATTTTCGGTGCTGACCTGGCTAAACAGTTATTCACAACAAGCCGTGCTGCCAACTTGACAGGAAGGTAAAAGCGGCGATTCCAGGCCAGTGTGCCCAGCTGATAAAGAATTCATTTTTAAAATTTCTTTTCTTGGAGGGGGGCACCTAATAGAAAAGTATGTTTTCTATTTATTAAATTATGTTTTTGTTATTTAGTTTCTAAAAAAAAACCAACTAACGATAGTTCGGCGATAGTTCGTGCTGTAGTGTTTTTGGCTTGCCCTTTAGTTGGCACCACCAATCGTCACCAACAATGTTCTATTACTGCAAAATAATAAATTTATTAATATAATTCAAAACAAAAATTTGTTCTTTTACGTACCTCTCTTAGGTTTTCCTCTTAATAGTAACGGCACAAAGACATCGATGATTTCGAAAATTTGAAACATCTATGTATCGATGTTTTCATCGATGTTTTTGCACCTCTACACCGCTGCATTACCGCGCCATTCCATTACCTGTATTTAATAGTATTTATATTTAGCTTGCCCGGCATTGTTTACTAAAAGAGCCGTGACAATGAGGACAGAGGCAGCGGTCAGTTGTTTTCTGGTGATAATTAACAGTGTGTGCTGCCAGAGCGGCGGTGGCGGCGTAGGCGAAGAGAACTGGGTAGACCCTCATCCAGCCTGGTCTGATTTCGCAATGGACTTGGATTGCAAGTGTCCGGCTGTGGAGCGGACTCCGGCTGCCATACAGGATGCACTAGCCCTTACCTACTTCAGGAAGTTCGCCAATCTGCTGTTCCAACGGAAGCGTTTGCAGGTAAGATCCCGCGCTCGCCGAATCACCGAATTTGGTGACATGACGTCATGGATGCTAACTTGTAATTGTGTAAATAGTTCGATGGAAAGACGAACGTCTACAAGCGCTCGCTGCTGTTCTCCGTGTTGCCATCGCAGTTGGATGAACTGGAGAGCGTGCACGATGCCCGGGATCTGGACGTGGTGCTGACCAAAATACTGGAGAGTGCGCAGGCGGCACCATTGTTTGAAGGCGAACATGGTTGCTCCTATGCTCACAAGGGGACCGGGGTGTTCGCCTTAATTACGGATATTTTCAAGGATTTTGTGGCGCTGGCAAAAATTTCCGAGGTACCTGTTGCGCCTTCTAGGGAAACTTGACACTTATGATAACGGACTGGCGTTTTCCTGTTTTCCCCAGGTGCAGTTCCTGCTTTTTGTCGCGTTCTCCATCACACTCGGATACATTGTGCGCAGGCGCTACCGTTACGGGATAATTACTATATTTTTTGGAGGCGTCTTCCTGTTCGGATATCTGCACACCTATTTGGAATGTAACAGAGTAGGTTACATCAGGCTGTACTCAAAACAAGCTTTACTCATAGGGATTTTACCTACAGAAACTGGAAGCCGACGCCATGCTTGAGGTTATTAATACTAACCAAGAACCAGGGCGCTATGCGGAAATGTCTTGGTTTTCCCGTTTAAAGAACTATGTGAGCAGAGCCTCCCCAGAGGAAAAACAAAAGGAGATGCTTATGTGGGTAGACAATTTTTATATCGCAAGAATCACATTTCATAGAATTTTTTTTTCTTTTTTGACTTTAGAAAATCTTCAAGGCTCAATCTCCCATACTGCCGGCCAGACGAAGTGTTCCTTATGTATACAAACGATTTGTTCCTCAAGCAGTTGGAAGTGTTGTTGGAAAGAGTATCGCATACCATGACAAAACTTACTAGTAAGTCTCCAGTTGCAGGAAAATTTTGCAATCATTTTGTTGAGTTAACTAGATTTTTGAAAGTATCGTTGGATAAGAGCGAAATTCTTTAGAAAATGTATGTAGAGCGATGCCAAAGAGAATAACGAATTGCCTGGGGATATCACTAGTTTATACATATCTGCCACAAAACTTTTAACAAAAGTCCGTATAAATCTTTAAATGTTTCAAAACTTATTTTAATAATTTTTGCTTTAATTACATTATGAAACAAATATTGGACAACCGCCCTTGGTAATAACTCTGCAGTCTAATAACAAAACCTTTTCTAACCCACAGCTGGATTGTCATTCCCTTATAACCTGATTGCTCCGCTGTTCCTGGTTGCCTTGGTTGGATACATTATAAAGTTAACGTTTAAATATGTGATTAGCCCCAAAGCCTGGGCCTCACTTATTCACAACCGAACTGCCGCCCCAGTCGCCCAGCCGATCGGCGCTAACGAGCCCGTTCGAGATTGTATATCTGGCGAGAACCTCAAAATGCTGCTAAACGCAATGAACGTCACGACTGTTCAGCAACGAACACAGCAGCAACAAGCCCTACCCTCCGTTTCGGGCGTCCAGGAGCTAATGGAGCCTCCGCAGAGTTCTCCAAATCCATCGCCGAAGAAAAAAGAATGCCTGGATGAGAGTGATGGCAGCACCAAGAGTAGGGGCAGCAACCAGAACAGGTGCAGTGTTCAAGAAGAAGAAGGCTTCACGCTGGTCGATGACCACGAGGATGATGTCGATAATATTGATACTTTGTAGCAGAACGTTTTAAACGTAATTTGTATTTTTTTCTAGTGTTATGTCCGTGATTTTTATTCCCTTAAGTAGATTATATCAAATGCCCAGCCAATAATTAACATTTTACATAGATTTGATTTGTCATAGTTAAATTTTTATTTAAATTATTTTGCGTGTTCTCATTCTCATTTGCACGATAAGTGTTATTAAGTTAAATCTTCAACAATAAGATCATTTAAGTAGGCCACCGAACTTTTTATATTATACTGCCGGGCCCTTCAAAAAATCGGATATACTCTATGTAATTTGTTGATCCTTTTTTATATTTACAACGTGGCGCTCAGGCTAATTTCGATTATCGTCAATATATATATATATTATAGCAGTGGGCGCTCTGTGGGAGTTGCATATTAATTGAGTGTAAGCGATAATTAAATATTCGGTTTGTCGAATCTTGTAAAATCTAGTTCAATATGTTTACAACTAATAATATATATTTAATATACATGTGTATACATCTATGTATATAGATCTATATGGTGGTGTGTATATATATTTTTGTAAGAAAAAAATTAGAAAAGAACCTCGGTGTAAATATATTTATTCGTTGTATTTTAAATCATGCACCTAAAATGTATTATGCTTTAATTACAATTCATTTGTTATTACTATTATTATAATTGTTATGCAACTAAGGTATCGCATTTGTTAGTGGAATGTATTGTGTATGCAATATGTCATCCAATACATATTCTGAATAGCCAAAAACCCAGCTTGCTGTCTCCTAAAACTAAAGGCTAAAACTAGGAAAACACGAAGCAGAACCCAAAGCACAGGCAAGGCTGGCTACGACGACCACCTACTACTATAATTTTTAACTGAGGCTGGCGGCTGGCACATCTGTGTGTAATAGAATAGTCCATGTCTATGGCAAACCGAGAGAATTTATCTAAATTGATTTCACAAATCTTATACGCAAATTGGTCCGCTATCATAATCTTGATTAATAATTTCTCTACTCGAATTCAACAATTTCCCTTTATTAGTTCTAGTGTGTAATTTGTCACTTCCTCTGGATTCATGTTAGCTGATCTGTTCTGTTCTGTCCAGTTCCAGCCAAGAGTACAGATGCCCGTATCTGCCGGCTGTGTCCTGATTCGGCGTATCTTTCAGATGAGCAACACCATAATTAATGTAATTACGCGTTTAGCAGCGATTAAAGCATATCATTCACTTAGTCTGATTGGTAAAATTTAAAAAACTAATCCTCTTAATATCAAACAACAGCAAACTATGCGAAACAATTCGTTCAACTCCTACGCCTACGCCTAGGCCTACGCACAAGCCAACCAACTATTAAAATAACGAATACCACAATTGGGAACGGTTCGTGTTATACATACGTAAGATACTTATGTGTGTGTTTTAAAAACAGGCAACTTATATATTTCTTCTACACGCTACTGCAAAAATGCACCAAATGCTCTTCAAATATCCTTCGATGTACGTGTGTTCCTTGGCTCACTTGATGAATGCAATTGTACTTGAACTTTAACCGGTTCTCTATGTTTTTTGTTTTTGTTTTTGCTATTAAAATGCTCTTTTATCTCTGTGTTTCGTCAATGAATTTCAGCAAATAAGTGTAAAATTGTACATACACATTTAATATAATACAAACGTACACTGCCATCTTGTCATGAAGGGGCTATGTTCTGCGGATCCTTGAGGGATGCGCGATGTGGGCATGGCTATGAGTATTTTATACATTAGCTTACATATGTGGCGATCGGGGGCTCGTCTATAATTCCGTCTGTATTATTCTGGTTAGGTGGTAAATAGTTAAACAGCAATGATAGTCGGGGGAGGCATCGGCATCACTGCGTGCTCAGTTGCCCCACAAGAAGTCTTCCGTTGATGGATCCAATGTAAATATTGTATTCGTACCGTAGTCGATACAGATTCTATGTCTTTAAGTAGGTACTTTGGCTTTCGTTAGAGATATATTTATAGTAGTGTATAGCTTTCGTATGATACCTGGTTATGAATGGTTGGTGGATCATGCAAGTATGTAAACATTTGATTGATATGTATGCCGTTACGTTTCAGATGCGATTATGTGTAAACTTAGGGTTAGTTAGCTTTGTGGTGTGTCCCGTATATATATTATCGTATGTATCGTATTCTTGTATCTGGTGTACTCTGTGCGACTAGAAGGATCTGATCTGCTCGAATAGAACCTATATATGCAAAATATACTCGTAATCGTAGTTGCAATTACATCAGTTCCTAAATACAAGTGTTGGGTGGCTGTAACTCTAGATGTGGGCACTGGGTATGGGTGTATGGGTGTATGGGAATGTGTGGTGCAGGGTGCGTGGTGTGTGGCGCATGGCGCTTGTGGGTGGAAACAGCTCCCCTCTACGCTGCTGCCCCAAGGCGAGTATTTGTCTGTCACCGTCTCCCTTCAATTAAACTCGACGCAATGCGACCCGGGCCGCATGCCATCCGATGCTTACATAACGCGACACTTCTCCTTGGCCCCTCCGCTGGCACTCGCACTGGCGTCTCCGTTCTCCGGAATGGAGCCGTTCGTATCCTTGGACTTCTTCTCCTTCTTCTGTTTCTTTTGCTTCTTGGTATCCAGCTGGAGGGAAACGGTGCGCGTCTTCTCCATGTTGAGCAGTTCCTGGAACAGCTCGGTCACGTTGTGATTCGTTTTGGCGGAAGTCTCCATGAAGGATATGCTCCAAGTGGTGGCCTGTGCCTGACCCTCGATCTGGGAGACCTGTGAAAATAGAGAAATTTAATGTGAGAGAACGTGTGGATGGCTAAACTTAAGAAGTTCCTATCTTCAACTATCAAGTGCCAACGAATGGTGTTGGCTCTCCTTTGGCTTTTATAAATATTTCCTAATTATACTCCTATCCTAAGCTTTTAGATACTTCCTAGTTTGACCACAAAAGACAACCATTCGCATATTGCCGCTAAAATGATTGATAGATTCAGTTGGCTGCTTACCTCACGCAATTCGGCGGTCTCATCACACTTGTTGCCCACCAACATGACGGGTATGTTGGGTATGTCCGCTCCCTGCGATAAGGAAGAGGTTCAAATTCAGTTTTGGTTAGTCTTAAAAGGAAAGTCCCCCCACCTTCAACTCCTTGATGAGCGCCCAGATGGGTCGTAACTCCTCCAGACTCTGCTTGGAGCAGACCGAGTATACCATTATGAAGGCATGGCCCTTTGAGATGGACAATCGCTGCATGGCCGGGAACTGATGTGAGCCGGTGGTGTCCGTAATCTGCAGCGTGCAGATGTTCTTATTGCAGCTGATGACCTACGGATTGTGGGATTAGTTGGGGGGCATTTTACACCTGTAGATAGCCGGGACACTGACCTGCCTGTAGGTGTCCTCGATGGTCGGTATATAGCTCTCGCGAAAGGTACCCTTGATAAAGCGTAACACTAGCGAGCTCTTGCCCACGCCTCCGGCGCCAAAGACCACGACACGGTAGTCGTTGCTCTGTTCCGGCGCAGCGCGCGTTACCTGGTTCTTTTGCTCCGTCATCCCGATTCCGGAAGGTCGGAAGTGGCGGGTCTATTGGACTCTAAGTGGAAACAGCTAGTAGAGATAGAGAGAGAAACACAGCTGGAGCTGGAGCTTGTTGGCTTGCTGTCGGGCGCTGGTGGAATGTTCTACTTGGGCGCCATGCTTTCGTTTATCTGCAACGATTAAGAGCAAAATCAGTTTTTGGCCACAACGCCCACGCACGCACAAGCATTCCAAGTGGGTGTGGGTGCGGAAATGTGGGGGTGGCACGGCTTCAGGGTCCCCACAAAAAAAAAAAAACCAAAACAACCCAAAAAAAAAGGGGAAACAATGCGTGTGTCGCTAATTTTAGCCATGTGCCGCCAAGGAAGGGTATTGATTTTTACATGGCTGCCAGATAGATCGGCATCGCCATCTCCTAATCATCATCATCACTATCACTGCGATTATGATTGCGTTCGGCCGTGCGGTATAAATAGTCAGTGCTTTGAAGGCGACCCCGGACACCGTCCCAAAGGGGTTTCCTCTTCACACACACTGGGACACACGAGGCGTAACTGCTCACTTCCGCTTGATTGTCCTGGTGGCACCTTTTCCGCATACCAACCGCCCCCCTCCCCTTAAGGATTCTTCCCCCTCGTTTTGTTTTCACACTTTTTGTTTTTCCTCCTCCGCACTCGCACACACACACACGCGCGCTCGCTCATCCACTGACACACCTCACGCACTTTGCTGTTGATTTTTCCTCGCTTTATTTTGGCTTGGATTTATCGATTTTATCTGCGCTGCACTTCCCACTCGCACACACACCCGCACGCACGGACACGCAGAAAACGAGAAAGGCATAAAGGTTGCTTCCCCGCTAATTTGAATTTCCTGCAGGATCAGAGGTGCTTTTTCTCGTTACGGTATTTACTTGCATTTCGTTGCACTGGAATTCGTTGCAGGACAGGATCTATTGCCCGATGTGACTGAGCTCTCTGCTGCAGGCCGTCCTATCCTCTGCTTCCGATAACGAACCCGGACCCGCCCACCCACCGCCCCCACACACAACGGTATTTTGGCGCCTGCGCTGGCCCCAAAAGTAACGGAAAGCTGGTGCCCCAACCACGCTGCCAAGACAGCAACCGCGCAGCGAAAGCTTCTGCACACGGCTCCAAAAACCGGGGAAAAGCGCCGGCCGGCGTGTGCAAAAGAATTGAATATTGCAAGAGAATCGAGAATTGCCGGCCGTGTGGAAAAGCAAAGCCGCGTTTCCAAACTGTATAAAACCGGGGGCATCCGCCAGAATATGCATCAGTTGTGGTCAGCAGCAAAGTGAATCATCATCTAAAAAGAAAAAGTAAAAGGCCTACTAAGCCCAAAGTCTTCTAATTGTGAAGTGATCAAGTTCCAGAAAAACAAAAAAATCTAAGATGCCTTGCCCATGCGGAAGCGGTAAGTTTAAAAATGGCGCCGGATCAGAAGGACTTCTAAGTAGAGCTGGAAAAACATCGAAGTCTCTAATCGATGTTTTGTCAGTTGTACTTTTCCTTTAAGAGATCCTTGAAATATCCTTTGGGGATAATTTATTTTATTTAACTTAAAGCTTATCCCTAATTCCTTGTTTTTTCCAGGATGCAAATGCACCCAGACCAACAAGGGATCCTGCAACTGCGGCACTGACTGCAAGTGCGGCGGCGCCAAGAAGTCCGCCTGCGGCTGCTCCAAGTGAGCTGGAGAAGAATGGCTTTGACTCACATCTCCGAACTGATATTCTTATATTTTCCCACTCACGCAGCTCAATTGTATTAACAAACATGTTTTCTCATTTTCCCTCCACACAAATGTTCAATTAAATCCAATTGAAACCTAAGCTGCGTCATTTTGTGTTGCATAATCACTACGGTTCTGGGTCTCTCTGGGGCTTTCTAGGTTAGACTCTGCTTTATTGCCCTGCAGTACCACAAGTCATCAATAGGCCTCTGTCATCAACAATTCATCAACGTGCCGACTGCGACGTCGACAGAATCGACGCTCTGCCGACTGAGACTTGTACCCGAACTCCCTTCGGGTCCGATTCGCTTACTGAAGTTCGAAACGAAGTAGGCACCCAAAATTCGACCTGCGATCGGCCTCTTCTTGAAGTTCGAACTGTATAGTTGTTGGTATTTTCGGAGCAGCGAAATGCGACAGTCACGCAAGTTAGAGAGAGATGGAAATAAGGGAGGGAAAAATGTTCGTGTTGTGTCTCGCTTCTCCTAACTCCCTTTTCAGTTTGAAGAAACTTCTGTTTTTTTCACAAGTGTTTTGCATATTATATAGTTAAAGTTGCGTAAAAAATTAAATTTTTAAGGGTAAGTAGGTATTTTTACTCAACTAATAATTTCCTTTGCAGAAAGCATAGATACGACTTCAATAAAGACGATTTGAATGCTGAACTCCTTAGTTTTACGGAGTTTCTTTTTAATTAAAACTGGTATGTATTTATATATGTGCAAATTATTAAATTTTCAATGTGATTCTAACATATGTATGTATGCATTTAATTTACAGATCACAAATTTATGCA
>VNJQ01005873.1:0-26521 GCA_008042515.1 Drosophila truncata | reverse complement strand
TCGCCACCTTCACGGGGCGTCCCTTCAAGTGGCTGATCTGCCGCTATGCCTGTGACATTGGAATGGGCGTCGTTCGTGTTAGAAGCCGTCCTGGTGTCTACTTATATGAAGTATGCACAAATTATAATAAATGAATAGAATTAAAGTATGCACAAATTATAATAAATGAATAGAATTAAAGTACGTAAATCGCACTTGGCCTAAGTAATTTTTATGTAAATGAATACACTGAAGGAGCATTACTATATATGAAAAGGATAACGGATGTATAGCGATAAATATAATTGAAAAGAAAACGACTTACTGGGCCTTTCTGAAGATGTTCCTGTCCGGCGTGCAGATGCCAATGGTACACGCCGGTTGCCGCCGGCTCCTACGGATGCTACGACCATAGGGGCACCTTCACGGGCCGCGTTGGCATCGTACTCCCTGCCATTGTAATTGGCATCGAAGAACTTTTTGAACCATTGTAGAAATTCCAAGTTGTCTTGAAAACGACCTTTGATCAGTTTATCAATAGGTATAATCTAAAAGTATAAGCATAAGAAACTAAATGTAATGGGGACAACATAAGTCAGGTAAGTAGAACAAGAAAACAAAAAAGAAAGAAAGCTAACTTCGGCTTACCGAAGTTTATATACCCTTGCAGATTACAATTGAGCTATGTAATCAAAAACGAAATTCTAAGATATGGCCGAATCTCAAATTTGATGAAAATATATCGAGAAACAGCGAAGTTATGATTTTTTCTATTATTTCCCTGATTGTTCCTATGGCAGTTATAGGATATAGTCGTGCGATTGTCATAAAGAAGCGAAGTTATAATTTTTTTTCGAAAATTTTGCCGATCGTTCCCGATGTTTCCTATGGCAGCCATAAGATATAGTCGTCCGATTTTCATGAAATTTAGTACGAAATTCTGAAACAATAATAAATGGCCAAAAATTTGGTGATTATATAATATGATGAAAACTGAGTTATATATATTTTTTTTTCGATCGTTCCTATGGCAGCTATATGATATAGTCGTCTGATCCGGCCCGTTTCGACTTATGTAGGAATGAGAGCATATAGAAGACTACACATTCAGATAGCTTCAAAACTAAAGGACTAGTTTGCGTATAATCGGAGAGACGGACGGACAGACGGACATGGATAGATCGACTCGGCTGTGATCCTGATCAAGTATATACTCTTTATAGGGTCGGAAATGTCTCCGTCACTGCGTTGCAAACTTCTGACTGAAATTATAATAGCCTGCAAGGGTATAAAAACTAGGAAGGATCTTGAATTAAACTAAAAAAATACATTTTGTACCTTATCTACAGACATCTTTTTAAAGCCCGCTTGCAAAATCTTGAAGTTCTGAATGTATTCGTGCTCAAGATTTGATCGGAATTTGACACGCTTTAAGGGCACTGAATTCGGAAACATCATGTCCATGAACTGGCAGTATGCAGCACCTAACGAGAAATGTGGAGGAAGATCCATCTCAATCAGAAAACTTTCCAGTCGACATTAGCATACACTCACCGGTGCAGAGCTGCTCAATTTTGGAAAAATCCGTTTGCAGGCAATCGTTAACCCACGCCAGCATTTCGTGGCGCGAGAGATTCTCTGTCGTCACATTTGTGGAGTGAACATTGACAGCCATAATAAAGGAGTTGTCTTGTAGTTTTTAAATCGTCACTGATAAAAATGAAACAAATACATAACAATTTTAAGGAGCTCCGCGGGAAACCCAACCACGAATCCAGGACAAATTTACTTACCAATCGCGATGGACTTTACTTACCAACTGTATTGATAAGGTTTCTTATTAAAGCTGTCTTCTTGTTATGCGCTCTTGCTTGAGCTCACGAAACTAATTTAAGAAAAATTAAATGTTTTTTTTTTGTTCACTTCGTTCTAATGTTGAACTAAAACTAATAGTTTTGTGTGATTTGCCAATTGAGTCCAGGATCTCATGGCCTACTTTTCGGTGTTTTTTCTAACAATATTTGTCAGACAATAAGTGTATTTCTTAGGGACGACTTTATATATTATTTTTTGTCAGAATCACCAAATTTGGAAAGTACTTTCATATCTGTTGCATAAGTTTGATTTAAATGCTATGGAAGGTATACATAGGTGGTATAGGTGGCCGACGCAAAATGGTCACTTTTTAAAACATTATTTTAAGGAAGGTGCTAGAGTTTCCTTAATACATTAAATACCATAAATAAATTAGGTGAGCGTTTAGAATACCCTGTACCATTACACGGCGCCGCTCGATTTCGTTCCCGATTATATATTTAAATCGGTATCCTGGCAATAGGATTTTATTTTTTTTTCTATTTCTAAGTATTAAATACTGTAATCATTTTGATTTTCAGGAAAAAATTAAAAAATTATTTCCTAAAAATATAGAAACATTGACTTGGGCCCTGTCCTCCCCGTGAATTGAATTCGGGACAACTTGCAATTACTCAAACGAACGTTGTAGAAACAGGCAAAAAATGTGACAATTGCAAGTGTATTGATGCGTGTTTCGCCGCGTGCCAAAAAAAAATAATGTAAAAACAGAATAAGAAGGCAAAAAACTAATATACGGAGACAAACTTAGATATAATGAAAATGTCTTCCACTCTACGAGCTAAGTTGACAGCTCAGTGGGTAAGGCGCACATGCATTTTCGTAAGCTTTTGGCTTGAGTTCAATTCCGCCGCAAGGCATGGGAAAATTTTCGTAATTTTAAGTAATTAGTATAGTTTTTTGATTGATTTTTTTTTTACTTCTTAGTAAGTAACTAAGCATATATCTCCGCTATTTATGCCGCGATATGAATATAATAATATATATACGGTTTATAAAATTAAAAACAAACTTGATCTGCGTGCAAATATAAGAAGTCTAAATCCCAAGTTTGGTGTCTCTAGCTCTTATAGTCTCTGAGATCTAGGCGTTCATACAGACAGACGGACTGACGGACGGACATGGCTTTATCGACTCCTTAAGTGTTCCTGACCAATACTTAGGTAACTTTTGGGGGTCTGCCACGCCTCCTTCTGCCTGTTACAGAATATCGCACCCGCACAAAATTATAATACCTTTGTACCTTTGGTACAGGGTATAAACACAAAGTATTTTATATATTTTTGGTTTTCCTTGTAAAACAAATTTCCCTTTGGCACGCCGAAGTTAATTTACAATTAAGCCAAGATTTAAGCCAAGTTGATCAAATGAAAAGACAAACTAAAAAAATCGTTTTAACATTTATCTATGCTTGTTATATTTACAGTTTTACATTCACAGATTTGCATTTTTCACAATATTTAATGATCGATTTCATGACAGGTATATGATAAAACCATCTGATCAATTAAAACAGAAATTCTAAAATAATACATAATGGCTACAGCTCTGAGCAGATACAATTAATTTGGTAAACAGTCAAGTTATAATTATACCCTTGCAGGGTACTATAATTTCAGTCAGAAGTTTGCAACGCAGTGAAGGAGACATCTTCGACCCTATAAAGTATATATATTATTGATTGACATCAACAGCCAAGTCGATCTAGCCATGTCCGTCTGTCTGTCTGTCCGTTTCTACACAAACTAGTCCCTCAGTTTTAAAGCTATCTGAATGAAACTTTGCAGTTAGTCTTCTATATACTCTCACTCGTACATATGCCATAGGAACGATCGGTAAATTTTTGGAAAAAAAATTATAACTTTGTTAGTTTTCAATATATTTTCACCAATTTTAATATTTGCCCATTAATTATTATTCCAGAATTTTGATTTAAATTTCATGAAAATCGGACGACTATATCCTACAGATGTCATAGGAACAATCAGGAAAATAATAGAGAAAATCATAACTTCGATGTTTCTTAACATATTTTCATTAAACTTGAGATTTAGTCACTTAATATTATTCCAAAATTTCATGAAAATCGGACGACTATATCGTTTTTATTTTTATAGTTCAATTGCAATCTGCAAGGGTATATAAACTTCGGCGAGCCGAAGTAAGTTTCCTTTCTTGTTTTATATAAAATATAGTATAAAAAATATAAATAAATAATAAAATTAAATACGAAATTCAAAAACAATTAAATCTCCGATTCCTTAAATAAAAATAAAATATATTAAAAACTGGAAGGGCTATAAATACAAATATAAATAATAAAATAAAATAAATAAATATTACAAAATATATTTAAAAATGGTCTGATCGTTATATAGTTGTCTGATCTGTCCCGTTCCGACATTTTTTTCAATATTTACAAGTGAAAGTACATAAAAAATATTTCGAATATAAAAATATATTGATCCACATATATGTATAACTTTGGTTGATGTACTATGAGTATGCGATTTTATTGCAATATATAATTACATTTCTAGGTATGTTTCAAATTTTCTTTCTTTTAATTTAAAATCGCCCACACTACTAGTATTATTCTCAACCTTAACTAGTCTTACTAAGCTTAATATTTCTGCTAAGCCATTTTTATATCCACTTATACATAAATAGAACCACACATGAAGTTTGCAAATGAAGTCAACAAAACAATTTTATTTATTTTAAGATTTTTAATTTATTTTAATAGCTTTGAGTGTTTGGCATATAGAATATTAATGTGTACTATTGTTTTAAAAAAGGTAGTAGTTAAATGTAGTTTGCAAAATCAGATTTCATAACAACGGCTTTTTGAAAAGGAGGCAAATTAGCATACGTTCGTGGTTTGATTTTTTTGGCTTACTTTTAATTCTCGTCCAGCTCTGTAGCGTTGGAGGGTTAACCCCCTAAATCCTAAAACTTTTTGTATATCCAATCTACAAACATCTTTTTAAAGATCGTCTTTAATATCTTGAAGTTCTCAATGTTCTCGTGCTCACCATTTGTTCGGAATTTTAAACGATTTAGGGACACTGAACTGGGAAACATCATATCCATAAACTGGCCCCTAACAAGTCCATCCCAATGAGAACACTTTCCACGCGTGTTAAGGACACACCCGTGCAGATCTCCTC
Organism: Drosophila truncata; assembly: GCA_008042515.1. Taxonomy (NCBI): domain Eukaryota; kingdom Metazoa; phylum Arthropoda; class Insecta; order Diptera; family Drosophilidae; genus Drosophila; species Drosophila truncata. The sequence goes on along the minus strand of VNJQ01005873.1, from coordinate 21,497 downwards.
GATTTAGGAAAAATCAGTTTGGAGGCAATCGTTAACCCATGCCAGCATTTCATGGCCTGAGATATTCTCTGTCGTCACATTAGTGGAGTAAACGTTCACAGCCATAATGATAATATAGATTTTAAGTCGTCCCTGGAGCAACGAAACGAATACAACAATTTAATGGAGCTCGGCGGAAACCCCAACTCTACAAATCAAGGACAGAATAACTTACCAATCACTTACCAACTTTATCGATCAGGTTTCTTTCTAAAAACGCGTTCTAATACCTATACTCCCCCTTAAATCCACGAAACAAAATTAAACAAAAAATAAAACTTTAATAGTTCCGTATTTAAAATGCGTAATAAGACACGTTTTACTGTAAAAATTATTATTGGCATTTATTTCACAATATTATATGGCAATTAAATTTAACTTTAACGTAATTACTATGACTTGAGTTTGTTGTTTTATTTTAATTTTTATGAAGTACCATATGTATGAAGACTAATGAGTTCTATATTGACGTAAATATGGACATGAGTATTGACGTAGATATGGAAGTATCCAAGTACCAAGCTGTTTCAAAAGATATTTCAAAAGCAATGGATCTTAGTTAGCTTGGGACATTTGCTTCCTGGTCCACCAAGCACAGTCGTTTGTATCGGCGTCTAATTTAGACGATTTGATGACAGATAGATGAACATTGATACGCGTATGTGATGATAATCATTTTAGGATTGATTTTCTCGTTAAGGGTCCTCTTTCTGGTCGAAACCCCTCCATGATAGTTGCATAACTATTCAACATGTTTCAGTGCTTCTTTCCAACTGTTACCGTGCTCTGAGCTAGCGCATTCACGACTGCTTGGGGTGCTGAACGGGTGGCGGGGGCGCTGGCTTGAAGCACTGGAGCAAGAAGGCTGTGTAGATGACAAAAGCCACCGCCAGGGCGATCAAGGCATACATAAAGATGTTCAACTCGGGCTGCCGGAAGCGGTTCTTGCGCAGCCATTCTAGCACTTCATCCTCAGAGAGAAGGTCCCCTGGAAAGGTGTAATGTGGATCTCAGTGGAGGTCTCCTTTTTATTGACGGAGTTCTGACTTACCCCTGTATATACTGGGGAATCGCCGGCGAAAGTAGACCATAGCCGGCAATTTGGTGACTCCCCATTTCTTGGCGTAGCGAGAGTCGGCCATCTTTACAAATGTTATATCCAAGTTGTCTGTCTCGCTGTCGATGTTTTCGAGCTTTTCCAGAGCTGCACTGCTGTCGGGTTGGTTGTGCTCATCTAAATAGAGTGGTTAGTAATGCTATTTGCTTGGAATTCACTTTATTGTACTCACAAAAGAACACCGATAAGAACTCGTTCTCTTCAAGAAGCTTGTCAAGCATTTTCCGGTTGACTTCTTCAATTTCGTTCTTGATTTCGAATACGTCTTGGGAGGTCAGCCAGGTTATAACTTTGTCGTGTTGATGCATATCGCCATCATAGAGGACGGGCACTTGTTTCCTAGTGTTTACAACGATTAATCCACAGTTGAGATAATGCTAAGGCTTAACTAGAACTAACCGGAAGTAAACCAGGGAAGGTATGTTGACAATTTCGTATTTCTTAGCTGCTTCGATGCTGGCAATCTTTACAAAGTCAATTCCAAACATGTCGGCTTCGCCGTCGATCTCCTCCAATTCCTCCAAAATCTCCTCGCACTCCGCACAGTCATCGTCATCTGAGCGGGAGAGTTACTCTTACTTTTAGGATAAAACTTAAGAGTTAGCCAAGAACTTACAGAAGAAAACAACCAAGAGGGTGGACTCGGCCATTAGACGATCCAGCATGCGCTCGTTGACCTCCTCAATTTCATCAGCCAACTCTCGGTTGTCGTCGTCGATAAGCCATTCCAGTACTGACTGCTCATTTTGCAGATCGCCCTCGAAGAGTAAGGGATTTCCATTGCTGCGGACCAAGTCATTTGATCATCATGTTCTATTAGTTAGTTACTACTCCATATATTTACCGGAAGTAAACCAAGGCCGGGAAGGTTTTAATCGAATACCGTTTGGCCAACTGTGGGTCTTGGATCTTGACCATGTGAATACCGAACACATCACATTCATCATCGATCAGCTCCAGACCCTCCAATATCTGGTCGCAGATGTTGCAGTTAATTTTGTCTGGCGAAGTAAGATGACTTGGTAAGTAACACCATCAGGAAGAGAAAGTATTTGAAATTTGTTGGCAAGCTTGAGAGTCGGTTAGCGATTGTGTGAGAGGCAAAGAAAACGCCGAAAACATAAGGTATTCGCGTCCAAACTAAATTTCCATGAGTTGCAAAATACTTTTTATTAAGTACGATCTATCGATCGTTCAGTGCCTGAAGTCTCTGATTTTACTCAACTCCCGAAAAAGACATTAAATAACACAATTAATACAATTTAGTTTGGTCGTAATACGAGAGAAGCCTGGTTAAGAGCAGTCAAGAGTTGTTTCTGGACATAGAACAGAGCTCCTACAAGTGGTTAGACGTAGTTAGGACTCAATCGAACATGCGCAGTCGGTGGTGTGCACACGGAATACGGAATACGGAATACGAATACCTTGTTTTTCGATACGTTTTCTTTTACGTGAGATGTAGTTTTGTACGAATTGACTGGATGAGTGTTTTGTGGATTTGGTGGTGGTGGTGGTCAGGTTGCTTTCTTTAAGACTAGAGGGGGAGCAGAAACTGCGACAGAAAGCGGGTTGCTTTCCCTTGCGCTCAGGCGGCACTGAGGATGGTTTTCGGTTTCGGTTCAGATTTTTTAGTCAGGGACAAGTTTTGTGGATTGTGTTCGATGAAGTGTTGGGGTCGGGGGAATACAGATACAATAATTCAGAATGTGTGAGATCATAAGCAGGAGCTGCTGGGAGGCAGTTGACAGATCAAGCTACTCACAGAAATACACGGCCAGGTACTGCGTCTCCTCCACCATGGTCTCGAGCATTTGGCGGGTAATAAGCTCGATGCGATCCTCGGTCTTCTGTGTGATCAGCCACTGAAGCACCTCCTCCTCCTCGCTTAGTTCGCCTGCACAAATAATAGATAACTAACACTAGAAGGGGCTGGGTGGGGCTGGATGGAAACTGCGTACCCTCAAAGACATTGGGTATTCCTCCCTCAAAGTAGACCAGAGCCGGGTACTCGTGCACGCCATAGCCATCGGCCACAGAGAAATCTCTGGTCTTTACGAAGGTTATGCCATGCTTGTCGCAGTCGTCGTCAATGTTCTCCAGCTCCTCCAAGACCTTGGTGCACTGCTCGCAGCCGTCGGCATCTGGCAGTCAAAGTGGAATTACACAAATTATTCAACACACACACTACATATGGGGCACGGTGATATACAGGGTACTACGGCAAGCACTAAACGTATATATGTAAGGCTCATTAACAGCAAGAGTTGACATTGACGGGAATATGACAGATTGGGCAACTAAAGTACAATAAATAACTCCTGACTCCACGGCACGCGCTTGTCCTTCATCGAAGCGAAGAAATCGTCACGATTACTGGACGGGCAAACAGTGGAATCAGCAAAGGTGGTGATGATACGTGAGTAAGTTTCAGTGGAGCTGGCTATTACGTAGTACACAACAAGAAACACAAAGCACAGAATCGAGCATAGGGGACGACTGGAAGTGCATAGTGAAGAGAGAGTCTAGAGAAGGTTTCGGGAGTCACAGAGAGATAGAGGAAGACCAGAGAAACAATGAAATAGAGGGGGAGACTGGATTTCGCTACACCGGATCACTTATGTAGGTTATAACGTTCACTTTACAAGGCGGATGTGGATGCGTGGTGTGTTTCTGGCGGTGCTGGGTTATGTGGTAAAACATTCTGGGACTCATTCCAGTTGCACGACTTCTACTCGGAAAGATGATGCACTACCATCTTCTTGCTTTCCAGCTGACGCGTCCGGTGGTGCCGCTACGCCTGCTGGCGCAGACGGTGCATCTGGCGTGGCCGCAGGCGACCCATCCGCCCCACCAGCAGCCGCCTCAGAAGGATCGGCCTCACTGCCAAAGGCAGCAGCGGCGCTGGCGGCTCCGCCCTCCTGCTGGTGCTGGTCGCGCTCCTTTTTCAGACGCGCCTTGCGCGCCGCTTTGGAATTGCAAATGTCGCACTTTGTCTTGTTCCCTACGTTTTGGGTACCGTATCGTGTGTGGTTCGTTTTGATAGTTCAGAGAGCGCAGTCATAAATAGAAATATAAACAAAGTCTTTTTGGGTTAGATACACAGAGCTTATAAGCCTTAAATAGCTTAAGAACTAGTTGGTTAACTACATTTACACAGAGTTCGCTGCAAACTGTTTGCGCAAAAGCGTGATTGTCAACTCCACAAAGTACATTATTGACAAGTGAGACGATGTTAAGGCCAGTTCATTTGAAGAAAAACACTAATTATGCTAAAAAACTAAACAAAACAGACAGTTTGGACATTGTACTTTGTGCAAATTGAAATCACCAAACCGATTGCAGCTCCTAATACCTTCGTATGCTTCGTGGGTTAAGAGTATTCGCCAGCAGAGACTGCTGCCTTTGCTGAAAACTTACAGAAATATACGGCGATGGAGCCAGACTCTTCAATTAGCTGAACGAGTCGTTCGCCTTCGAGATCTTCGATAACATCTCCACTTGGGTCCTTTTGCGTGATTAACCAAGTGAGGATCTGTTCTTCTTCGTAAAGATCACCTGGAAGGAAAAGCAGTGGTTGTTTCTGAGACCGAACTATCTGGCATGAAGAGTTCTACCGGCATAGATAACTGGCTCCTTGGACGTGGGCTTGAAGAAGACAATGGCCGGCAGAGCGAAGACTCCGTACTCCTTGGCCATTTGCTTGTCGTCGATCTTGACGAAGTCGATGCCCGCCTTGTCCGCCTCATCGTCGATGTGTTCCACCTCGGCTAGGACGCGGGGACACTGCTTACACTCGTCGCTGTCTGAAGATTTAATTAACTGTCGTCAGCCAGGGCTACACCTGGGAACCTCTATGGGAACTTACAGAATATGACCGCCACATAATCAGAGTTCTTACGGATCTTCTCAAACATCTTGCGATTGACCTGCTCGATGTGATCGGTCATCTCCATGTTGGCCGGGCTAGTCAGCCAATCAAGCACCTCCTCCTCGTCATCAATGTCGCCGTCGTAGTTGATGTACTTCCCCTTGCGGAAATAGGTCAAGCCCGGGGGATTCCTGTAGCCGTACTTCTTGGCCATTAGTTTGTCGTGCATTTTTACTATGTGAATGCCATATTCGGCGGCTTCGTCGTCGATTAGTTCAATGTGTCGGAGGACTCGAGGGGAGTCGGGGTCGTCTTCCTTGTCTAAAATAGAGCGAAATGTCACCGGGGGCGTTAGTGCGAATAGTCACTTAGGAGTCTCAGAGTTCTCTTATGGACTATTGATTGAATTTTGCTTGTGTTGTTGGGCGGCAGTTACAGTTTTTAGTGGGCGCCACTTAAGACTACTTAGATTATGAAACAGTTCCTGGATGTCCTTATAACCTGTACCTTAAGCACGTTCTTGGCGCCCATTATACTTACAAAACATAACCGCTAAAAAGTCTTTGGTGCCTATGAACTCGAAGAGTTGCTCCCGATCAATTAGCTGTATGCTCTGGTCGGCCTTTTGCTCCAGTATCCAGTTGAAGACGTCCTGATTGCTCGCAATGTTGCCTATAAGTGTGTCAAGATGAAAATAATTTGTTAGATTTGTTTCAACAGAATTCCCTGGTTCCGTATTATCCGATTCATGGCACATACCTGTTGGCTGCAGTTTGTCAATCAATCATCAGCACTCATTTTGAATATAAATACACAAAAAGATCGCTTTGTAATTGCTGCTTTCTTCAAACATATATAAATATTGAAAACCCACCAGGCCATAATTATTAGCCTATGACTCAGAATAAGCATTTGTTTAAATTTGTTCGAAAACATACGTATAGTGGCCATAATACATCTTCAGGAAATATATGTATATTGTACATATTGTGTTTTAATGTTTGAAATTATTTGAAATTTTGTTAGAAATAAGAGAGCCTAATTATTGATTTGGATGGTTTTTATTTCTTGTTCTTACAATTTTATAGTGAAGTTTGGTTTACAAAAAAGAGCTGTGCGTTTGCTTTAACTTTTGCTTTGATTTGCATTCGGTTCTTACAATTTGACCATTTTCAAGTTGAAAATTGGCTTGATAAAAATACATTCGCTTGTTATTGACTTAATAGCTGCTGTTCAACAAAAATTTGTTTACATAGAGTTGGATTTAGTTACAATTGCGTGTAGAGTGATAGACTATAGCTTAAGAAAACATAGGTAATAATAGAGATATATAATTCGGTACTGGCGCATACCGATAACAAAAACAACAGCGAGCGGCACGGGTAGCGCTCTCAGAAGAAAACAAATGAAACAAAATGGCAGGCTACATAGAATGCGAGGCCATTGTTCAGCGAGAAATGGACTTTCGTTTCCATAAATTTACAACAAAATTAAGTGTCAAGCAACACCTTTGACAACAAGCTTATATTACAAAATATATATTGACTATGGCTGCTCTATACGAGGTTATTAAGAAAGTAGTTGACAGCTCTCGTCGTGGCACGTTGTAGCTTAAGTGGCTAACAGAGGGCACTGTCGAGTGTAAATTGTTTCAAAAAATAGTTTCCGTGTGTCGGTCGTTTGATTTGGCTGCTTGGCTCTTGTTAAAATTAGACTTACGACGTAAATGTAAATTGTATATTGTGACAAAAAGAAGTAGTATCAAAAAGGCTGAAGCTTTTGTTATTGACAATAGACAATTTGCGATTGATTTGTTAATAACAAAGATTTGCTGGATAAATATACAAGTGAAAGTTTTCAGAAGTTTTACAGTTTGTTGTTGTTGAAGTAATTGCTTTTAGTTTGAACAAAGTTTGTTGAAATCCGTTGACAAAATGCAACAAATGTGTGTGTTTAGTTTAGTATATTTCGGATCGGCTTCGAGATGCAGCCTCCCCATTGAAAATAGTTTAGCGAAAATATCAACGAAATTAAAGTTAGTTTAAAGTTTTTCTTTTCTATCGTTCATTATCAAATATCTTGAGTTGCTCGTCAGGACCCTGCTTTTCAACGTGGAACAGCGAGCAGTGTTCTGCGGCTAAGAAAGGTGTGTGGACTATGTAATCTGATCAGGCACCGGGGATGTACATTGAATATATTCGATATTGTAGTAGAGCTCAGCCCCCATTCCCCGGCTAACTATACACCTCAGGGTTAGTGGGGGAAGGACCTATACACAGCCATACGAATTCGGTTATTCGGTTGGTTTTCGTGGTTGTCTTTGCAGTCACACAGAGATGTACATTTAGTTATAGGAACCTGTCATTGAAGGTTCTTTTTGGTGGCTATACAGGTTTGGGTTGCTTTTGGTATTTGGTATTCTGATATTTTGACATTTGGTTTATCGGTTGACAACGTGCTACTTAGTATGGCATATCATTCAATCATACAATCACCATTTAACTGTCTGTGCTTTTCGACACACTCAGTTAAATTGTTGCCTTACTCCCACAGAGAGATATCCTGAAAAATGAGGTCATACAAATTTTTTAGTCGATTTTGGAAAAAATTAACGCCTGCAAGACACAAAAAGAGAGAGAAAAGAGAAGAGAAATAAACAAATAAGGTAATGACCAATTTGTGCGTGTGTCTGTACGTGTCTGAGTATGGGCACAACAACAGCAAAAATGAGCAGTCACAGGACAGGTGAGTCTGACGGGAAATGATCTGTGTCTTGGCTTGTTTCCACTACGACTAGCTGACTACGGGTTCTAGTCCGATGGTCCGGGACGACTACGTACCGGTCTTCACATTCAGCTTTCCGGACTTCTTGGACGACTTCTGCTTGGACACCTTCTCCTCCTGGGACTCGTCGTCGTCGTTGGCCACTGGTTTTTTGCCAGCCTGCGGCTTGTTGCTGCCTCCGGAGCGCTTGTTGGCGTAGGACACCTTAACCAAGGGCTTGTCGTCGTCATCATCCTCAACGTCATCATCATCATCGTCGTCGTTGTCCTTGGCGGCCTTGGAGGGCTTGGTGGCCTTGGCTGCCGGCTTCTTGGCCTGAACTGCTGGTTTGCTGGACGACTTGCTGGCTGGAGCTGAGGTGGCCGAGCTGGCGAACTGAAAGTTGCCGCCACTGCCCACCGAACGCTTGCCCTGATCGCCTTCGCTGTGTCCGATGCGCTGGGCCGTCATCTTAGGAACTTTCGTTGACTTCTCCAATTTTGTTGGACAGCATTGGAATGGTTTGTAATCGTTGGGCACGTAATTATTGCCGCGCTTAGCTGAATGGCCGTCATGGCCCAATCCAACATAGAAACATTCGTCATCTGTGTGTGAGCAAACAAACAAAAACATTTTGTCAGATTGTTTAGTTTTAAAGAATTTTTGTATTATTTTTCGGTTTACTATCAACAGAAGGTTCGTTACGATAAGTTATCAAAAACGTTTAAACAAGAGTGCATCGTTGTAGGCGAGAACTAAGAATAAAGTCGTTAACTGGCTTTCAGTACTTTTCTTCAACAACTCCGACATAGCCACAGAGAGAAGGAAAGAGAGCAGTTAGTACGATTTCCGGTTCGATTTTAATTGTTTTCAGATTCGAAAGATTCTTTGTTCCAAAGTAAAAAGCGTGCTTTATGAATGGAAGATACTTGAGTTGTTTGAGTATAATTTGTAAAACAGATCTATATCAAAACTAATAACTGACAAAATGCTTTTGATGCTGCTGACTGTACAAGTACAAGTTTCGGATTGATTCTCTAGTTCATACATTAACATATTCAATATCGGAGTTAGGCCCACGGAGCAGTATGTTTTCGCGGTGTCTGTGAGGCCTTGCTCCTCACTAGATGCTTAAATATTTTCTAAGGCACAGCAGGATCGTTATTAATTAATATAATTAAACAAACATACGGATTACTTAAAGATAAGATGTAAATCAAACAAAATAGGTATTAACACAGTTTCCATTGTCATTTGTCAGAACAGTTACGTTTTCCAAAATAAAAAAGGACTCGTATATGTAATTTTGGCCTTGTTCAAATTATTTCAAACATTGTGTCAGCTATGGTTTTAGTTTTTTAATTTTTTTTCTTAACTTTTCCCTTAGATGTACTATCGGTTTTAACACTTAGCCACTATATTGGTTAACGCTTGGGGATTGGGTCCAAACATTCGACAGGATCAAACACAGAAGGCAAAGGCTGGGGTTATTAATATGTACATATGTAAATGGCTTGACTCTACTGTTTTTGATTGAGTGTCTTCCGCACATGAGATTTGCTTTAGCACAGAAGCCATGAGCCCGGCACACATGGGCACAGTCAAATGCATAATAGTTTTTACCTTGATTAAATGCATTTCTATTTGAATTCCGTATTCCCAAGTCTGTAGATAGACAATAGGATGAACTGTAGTCGAAATTACGAAAGTGTTTGGGGGATGAGGCATTTCGATGCGCAAGGTGGTACGGAAATGGAATTGGAATTTCGGTCGGGGGGACCAACAATTGAACAACTTCAGTTAATGCTGCGAGAGCAACTCACATTCATGAATTACCTATTTCGTCTATAAGCCGACCCGAGCAAAGGTCAGCAAGGCGATGTATCGTTCGCCCCTTGGCAGTATGCCTATATTTTGGTTTACTTTTAAGATCCATTTCTTCGTCGTCTTCATCGTCATCGTCGTTGTCATCGTTGTCGTCATCGTTGTCGTCATCGTCATCTTTCTCTTCGTCATTTTCATCATTCCCATTGTCCTCTTCTTCGTCATCATCCCCATTTTCCTCATCCTCATTTTCTTCATCTTCCTCATCATCTTCTTCATCGCCATTTTTATCATTCCCATTATCCTCTTCTTCGTCATCGTTCCCGTTTTCCTCATCCGCATTTTCTTCATCTTCCTCATCATCCCCTTCTTCTTCTTCATCTTCTTCATCATCATCTTCTTCATCATCATTTTCATCATTCCCATTGTCCTCTTCTTCGTCATCATCCCCATTTTCCGTATCCTCATTTTCTTCATCTTCCTCATCATCTCCTTCTTCTTCCTCATCTTCTTCATTATCATTTTCATCATTCTCATTGTCCTCTTTCTCATTTTCTTCATCATCTCCTTCTTCTTCCTCATCTTCTTCATCATCATTTTCATCATCCCCATTTTCCTCATCCTCTTTTTCATCATCTTCCTCATCATCCCCTTCTTCTTCCTCATCTTCTTCATCGCCATTTTCCTCTTCCTCATTTTCTTCATCTTCCTTATCGTCCTCTTCTTCTTCCTCATCTTCTTCATTTTCATCATTTCCATTGTCCTCTTCCTCATCTTCTTCATCATCGTCGTCTCCCCCATCCTTTCCTTCTCCGTCTTCTTCTTCATATTCGTCATCGTCAGATTCCCGTCTCTTTGTTCGTAGTCTTTCTTTTCGAATCGCATTCTGCAGACGCTTTAACCTTTCCCTCTTATCCTCATCGCTTTCCTTGGGATAGCTCATTTTAACAATTTTTTCATCACTTGCACCGTCATCATTGCCTATATCGAAAATTTGCATTACGTTCGGTTTATACATATATATTGAGCAATATAATCGGGTGTATGATAATTGGATGTATCAATTCAGTGGGTTTTCTAGAACCGCTTTTCCACGGCTCAACTGATTTTGCTTCGAGAGTTTGGCTTATGAGCGTGAGTTAGAAAGCAGAGAAAACATTTTAAACAAAACGGCTTACTCTTTTGATTGATTAACCACTGCAGCACACGGTTTTCATTTTTGAGATTACCTGAAGAAGAGAAACAACAAGTTAGAGGCGACCCAAGTACATTTATTCTTAATAATGACTCACCATCATACATGATCGGGACCCCGGTCTCGTAGTAGACCAAAGCTGGGAATGCGAAAATGCCGATCTCATGCGCCAACTTAACGTCATTCGATTTCACAAACTGAATGCCGTGCTTATCGGTGTCGTCGTCAATGTTCTCCAGCTCTTCCAAGATATCCGAGCAGGATTCGCATTCATCGTCGTCTAAGCGAATGGAAATGTAGCGTAAGTAAAGCCCTTCTATGGATGGAGTCCTAGGTACTTACAGAAGAACACAGCCAGGTGTTCAACATCGTTAATAAGGACTTGCAGGGTCTTGCGATCAACAGACTCAATGACATCAGCAGTAGACTCGTGCAAGTCAATAACCCACTCAAGAATTTCCTCTTCCTTCATCAGGTCACCTTTAAAATGATAAATAACAGATTAACTTGAATCATTCTGATGTTTTAGGACACTTACCGGTGTAAATTGTTCTAAACTTATGTCTATAAAATGCAAGTGCCGGCAGACCGGGCAGATCGTATTCCTTATCAATATCATCGTCGGATGTCTTTACAAAGTCAATGTCTTTTTCCTCGCACTCGTCATCAATGTTCTCCAGCTCGTTAAGGATCTTCTGAGCCTTCTTATCGCCCTCGGCATCTGTAGAAGAATGTTGGAACCAGATGAGCTTTAAACCCCTAAAATACAATTTTTCTTTAATTTTCTTACAAAAGAACACGACAACGTGATCGTTCTCAGCCAAAATCTTATCCAGCATCTTCACATTGACCTCCTCGATTTTTCCGGGAATTTCCAGGGTCTCATCGTCCGTGATCCAGGCCAGCACTTCATCCTCATCGTCCAGGTCGCCGGTGAAATGCAGGGGGTCGCGGTTTCTGAAGAACACCAGGCGTGGATAAGTCTTGACATTGTATTTCTTGGCAACTCCCGTATCCTCAGTGGTAACAAATATGATGCCAGCCTCGTCCAACTCATCGTCGATGCTTTCGAGAGCATTCAGAGTGTGGTCGCAGGTCTCGCCGGGCTCGCATGGACCAGTGAAGAAGACCACCACATATTCGTGCTCATTGATCAGATTGACCAGGATTTCATCGGTGACCTCCTCAATAGTGGCCGTCTTTTTCTGCACCAGCAGCCACTCGAGCACCTCATCCTCGTTCATGAGGTCACCCTCGTAGAGGGCCGGGATTTTGTTTTCGAAGTAGATGAGAGCTGGCAAATGGTCGAGACCGTACTCCTTAGCCTCAGCGGCGTTATCAATGCGCACAATGACGATTCCCTCCTTCTCCAGCTCGTCGTCAATGTTCTCAAGTTCGTTCAGGATGCGCATGTCCTGCTTGTCGTCCTTGTCGTCTGTGGGCAAAAGAGGGGCTTAGTGATAGCGATAGCCTTATACCAACGGGGTTGAGATACTAACAGAAAATAACCGCCAAGTGCTCGGTGTTCTCGACCAACTTGTCCTTCATCTCATCGGTGACTTCAGGAATTTCAGAATAGCGCTTCTGATGCACCAACCAGCCAAGCAGCTCATCCTCTTTCATCAGATCACCCTCGTAGATGTGTGGAATGCCACGTTCAAAGAGTACAATCGAAGGTATCTCATCGATACCCCATTCTTTGGCCTCCTTGTCATCATCGATCTTGACAAAAGCAATATCGTTCTGATCGCACTCATCGTCAATGTTTTCCAATTCTGCGAGGATTTTCTGAGATTTCTTTTGGTCTTTGTCGTCTGCGAAGGTGAGTTGAGTTAATTAGTAAAATAGTAAACGGAACCTAACAAAAAATAAATGAACTAACTGAGGTTTTGCTCAACTTGTAACTTGGAACATACGAACTACATACTCTCTGAAAAGTCAAGCTTTCCTTGGCATAAAAGAAGATGAAAAAAAAAAGAATATATCTACTAGTCCAGGGTTTAGTTCCAGTTAATTAGTTTTTAAAGCGCTTTTGAAAATTATTACTGATAAAGCACACTGAAAAGTCGGCAGATTGTTACATTTACGAATGCAGACACTCAGACACACCCAGAGATACAACACCAAGTTGGTTTTACAATATCTACAGAGATTGGGAGTCGAGTGCGCAGCGTTCCCGGCACAAAGTCATGGTGTGGGATCTGAAATCACTTACAGAACAGAACAGCTACGTGGGGCATTTTCTCAATGATCAAATCCAACATTTCGTCGGTAATGTCCTCGATTTGATCGGAACTCGTTTGCTCTGTAAGCCATTTCAGGAGCTTCTCCTCATCCTCCAGATTGCCTTCGTAAATAGTTGGAATGCCTTTTTCAAAGTATATCAGTTTAGGAACTTTATTGATGCCATATTCGACGGCTTCCTCGGGATTGTCGATCTTCACGAAAGTTATACCCAACGCGTCGCACTCGTCGTCAATATTCTCGAGCTCTTCGAGGACTTTCTGGGACTTCTTGTCGTTGTTGTCGTCTGGAAAACAACTTGTGAGCAAAATGGGGGCGACTTCTTAGGCTCTATGGGTATATGTATGGAATATTTACAGAACAGCACTGCAATGACGCGTCCCTCTTTAATCATTGTGTCGAGCATTTCGTCAGTGACATCCTCGATCTCATCCCGTTCCAACTGCCCCAGCAACCATTTCAGAATCTGCTCCTCGTCCATGAGATCGCCATCGTACACGTTTGGAATTTCTTTTTCAAAGTAAACAATTGCCGGAATCTGCAGGGCGAATAATATGCGGTTCATAATATGCAGTTCAATTTCTCTCGATCTGGGCCGAGTCGTACCGAGTCGATTCCGTAATCGCCTGCTGCCTTGGCATCATCAATTTTCACAAACTGAATGCCATGCTTGTCGCAGTCGTCGTCGATTTGCTCTAGCTCCTCCAACACGGTCATCGAATCGTCGTTTCCATGATCATCTGCAGATTGATAGCATTCGGTTATTGTATCACGACCGCTCCGGTGACAAATACTCCATCTACATACAGAAAAGCACAACCAGGTTGTCGATATTGCTAATCAGCGTCGACAGCGTCTTGGAGGTGACGTCCTCAATCACGTCATCCTCATCCCCAGTCGACTTATTCTGCACCAACCACTCCAAGACGTCCTCCTCGCGCTGGAGTTCACCTAGAGACACAATTCCGATGTTAGCTAATTGAATATTGACCTGTGCATGCGATTGATGTATGCTGTTGGTCTGTCTGAGTATTAATTCGAATTTGAATTTGAATTTTTGGGCTGGCATTGTTGGTTCTGAGTTTAATGGGGTGTGCAATGGCAGTACCTTCGTATATGATCGGAGTCTGATGACGGTAGTAGACCAGCGCTGGCAGATTGCCCAGATTGTATTCGTCGGCCAAGGCCTCGTCGTGTATTTTCACAAATCCGATGCCAAGCTGATCGGCCTCGTCGTCTATATTCTCCAGCTCCTGCAAAGCCTTCGCGCACTTGCGGCATTGCTGTTTATCTGGCGATCGGTGGATAGATTGGTGGTTGGCATAGAATCAGGCAAACAATAGATCATTAGGGTCGGCTGACAACAAAGGAAACCGCACGGGAGACGGAGGAGTATAATAAATCAGGACGGGGTTTGGTGCCACGGATAGGTAGAACATTCACGGATTACGGATTACGTGCGGCTGTAAGTTGCGGGGTTAATACAGAGTCGACTTAGACGCAGAGGCAGGTGCATGCAAGGGCCATGGAATGCCATTCGGCTGCAGTGTTACCCAATCGCTACCCAGGCGATTCGCTTATTTACACAATTATTTGTTTACAGCATCCCCATCTGTCTGCGTGCAACCTGTTGCAATGCGTACGCATCTCTTGGCGGGGCAGGCGCGCTCTCAGCCGAGACGCCCGAAAACTGAAAATGTGGCGAAACGGCGAGCGGTACAATATATTCCCAGAAAGCTCTCTCCTTCCTTTCGCACATTCTCCTATCTTATTTTCAATTATTTATCTCTTTCGCTTGCCACACTCGTAAATGTGTCTTTCGAAAGCTTCCCAGCCTACGCTGCGTATACGTAATACTTATGTATTTCTGTTGATTTGTTGGTGAACTTGTAAGTGGCTAACGAGCCACATGCTGCGAAGTTTGTGGCCACCTATCACAACACCACATCTGCGGGAAAATGCATTAATACGGCGATACTCCACAAAGAAGAAAAACTTTGCAAATCTGTAATTTTCACAGTCAGTTTCGAGTAAGATCTCTCTTTTCCAGGCCCCAGTCGAGTGGGAGTCCCCAAGGCGGCAAGGCCAAAGCACACATTTGCTCGTACATATTCTCCTCATAATTTACTGCAGATATATAGAGACATATAGATATTTATAGAACATGTAGAGAATTAAACACGATTATGGTGCTCCAACTCAGCCACTGATGGTCTGTCCGAATTTTGGCTCTGCGGCAGACATGGGCAAATGTTGCATTTAACTAAAAATAGTGCAAGTCAGTCGGGAAAGTGCATCGCACATATATAATTATATAGTTATACAGTTATAGATCTGCAGTGGGACGTGTGTGGGTATTCGTACCACACACATTATGTAAATGTGCATTGGCCGCGACAACTAAAGAGCTGCCCATAACCAAGCATCGCCGGCTAGTGCTGGGCGTGGCCGTGCATGTGCCGTGTGTTGACGAATTGCCATATGCAAAAGCAATTAAAAGTGCTGTCTGTCCGCCCGCAGCCCCTGCCTCCCTTCGTTGGCGCTGAATGGATAGAAACTCAATCGAACGCGGATGGATCGAGGCAGAGGCAGAGGCAGAGGCAGAGGCAGAGGGGCGAGAGCGAGACAATGGGCCAAAATTTCTTGTCCTGTCTCACCTACATGCTGTTCGTATCTATGCATAACAGAGCTTGTATGCCGTCTGCGTTTGATAAAAATACCTATGTGTAGATAATGTAGCGGATACTACAGATACTCGGATATTCATCTGTGTTCTCGCTGGCATGTAGATGCCCACTCTATAGTTAGTTGTTTCAGAATTAAGCAAAAATAACAGCAGCAGCGGCCAGAGAGGCAAAAAATTATTTTGTTGGCCGACCAACTGCTTGAGTTTCTATTTTTATCACCAAAATTGTAGGTGGCTGTGTCGGAAAGAGACGGCAGACGCCAAATAAATAAATAAATAAATGCTCTACACTTTGTTGTTGGCCAAGACATCGGCGTACTATATGTGTTGTCATAGGTATATACAGACGCACTGATTCTGCGAACATTCGGCATTCGATTTATGGGTTTCAATATAGGTAAATTCCTTTCATTGTTCTATATTCTTACTCGGCCAATCATCAGAGTTTTTAAGTCTCCACAAACGCCACAGTTGCTTGAAATGATCTTAATATATTCTGCATTCTTCACTGACCTTAGCAGACCCGTCCAAGTCAAAGTGTTGGGGTCAGGATTTCTGGGAATATTGAGGAGGAGATGGCATGGGCCATGCCACAAAAACATAACCTGGCGCCGAGCCCAGACATTCATCTGCACTGCCTCTGTTGCTGTAATGTTTATTATTATACGTATACGTAATATATGTGTCTGGCTCAGTCGATAGCGAATGCGAAATGAGAATAGTTGTCTTCCTAACTAAAATTACTAAGAATTACTAAGAATAAATGGTTGCATTTACATGTCCTTCCCAGATATAGAAACTGCTTTGCTAATTTATAGAGAACAAGCCTTTCACTACTATTATTATCTCACGGAAAATTCGCCCGAATGGTTCCATGAATTGTTTGGTTATATGGGTTATGTAGCCAAATATATACACATATATACTGAGTCTTGGTTTGTGGATTACTGGAATCGGGAGAATTGCATTAAAATGGGGGGATAAGACGATGTGAACAAATTATTTTGTGGGGAAACAGAGTTTCAAAGTGGGGGAATTAGATGGAGAAGGCAAGAAAGAGAAGGTCCTGGTATTTATTCACGGAAAACTTACCCATAACCCTGGGCGGGCATGTTTCATGATCTGGACCTGCAGTCGTTCGATAAAATATACAATTCATTGATAAATGTCGCGTATGTAAATTGGCTTAGAAAGGGGACAAATACCGCCGGAAGAGAATTGTTTATATAGAGACACATAGAAAGTTAAGTTGGCCGCCATTTCGCTTTGGTTAGTCACAAGTAATATACGTATATATAGAGAAAGATACAGACATACGCATAAGTACTAGATTTACAGCATATATGGTACAGTACAGGTAAATATGGTTGTAGTCTATACCTAGTTGTATGATTTTTAGTCACAAGAGAGCTAAACTGTTTGTGTTCGCTAAAAACTGCAACTGCTTTAAAATAGAACATCATCATGTCAAATCACCGCCAATAGACGTGATGGGAGTGGTAAAATTTTAAAGAAATCTGTGTGTTAAAGCCAAGTGCGGGCAGACTTACAGAACAGGACGGCTACGAAGTCGGTATCCTCGATGATCTTCTGCAATATCTTGGCATTGACCTCCTCGATGCGATCGGGCAGATCCATGGCCTCCAGCGAGGTGAGGAAGTCGAGCACTCCCTCCTCGTCCATGAGGTCGCCATCGTAGATGATGGGCTCCTTCTCCCTGAGATTGTGTCGGATTCGGATAGTTAGACCTTGCGGCAGCGAAATCGATGGGGTCTACATACCTGAAGTAGGTGAGGGCTGGGAAATTCTTGATGCCATACTGTTTGGCTAGTCGTTTGTCGTTGATCTTCACAAAGTCCACACCGAAGGAGTCGGTGTCATCGTCGATTTTCTCGAGTTCCGCTAGAACCTTATCACAGGTCACACAGCTGCGCGCATCTGAAATCGTAGGAACAGGGCATGTGAGTGTTTTGGATACGCGATCAGATCGAATTGAGATACCAACATCAATTGACAGCCGGCAACTGCGGCTGCCGCATGACGCCAGCCAAGACAGAGACAAAATTCACATTTAAATCCAAATTCAAACCCCTGGTTCTGCAGAACCGAATGCCCAAGAGATTATTCATTAATATAGTAGACACAGGATGCATCATCGGCCTGCCCTGAGCGAAATAAGGCTGAATAAATGAATGAAATGACAGCCAAGCCAGAGCGATTCGGTGCTATTAATGCAGCAGCAACTGCCAACAAATATACTACAATTTCTAAATTAATTCATAAAATTCATGCGGCCACTATTAGGGAAATGAATTGCGCCAGACAAAAAACCAGTGCTTGCCCTGGTCTCCCTGTACATTATTTTTGGTGGTTAACCGCCAGGAAATCCTGCTAAACATTGAGCCATAATTTATTTGGCTATCCATTTGAGGGGTCTTTTTCTGATTGAAAAGTAATAACAAGCTCGCTTTATATTGCTTTATTTACGGATTCTCAGATAGATGGATCAGATGCAGATGCTAAATTGTTTGCTAACTACTTGAGGAAATCCTAACCGAATTTAAAAATATTTGACTTATATGTGGATATTTGATATAATTCCTTTAAAATACGTTTTGCTTATTATTTTTTATATCTATTTTTCCGAGACATTGGACTTATGGCTTTGGATTTATAATATTTTCATTGTCATTTATTATTTTTGGAATTGCCGCCAATGTTAATGAAACATATATAGTCGCATGGGGGCCTAGGCAAAATTGCGTATGTAGAGGAACATCTCATCGTGTATATTAACTTCAGCCAAGGCGAAATCGGCTTAGAAACATATGTACATAAGTTCAAGGTAATTAGGGAAGCGTACATCCATTAGCGATTAGCAATTTGTTTATACGACTTTTTCGATGAATAATTCAGCGAAAGGCACTGGGGAACCATTTCATTTTTGATCCAAAAATAGACCACCGCAGATCGGGGTATATGTATATATATTTATATATATATATATATATCTTAGAGTGTTTTGAAACAAATTAAAAAGGTCAGTAAATCGGTTGCCAACTGGAAGGGAAGAAGTGCCTGCTACTTTCTGTGCCAAAAGTTTGCGCCAAAAAGCGAGAAACCAAAGATACATATATAAAAAAAGCTGCAGCGAATTTAGAGGCGACGACGACGATCGGCGGACGACGGACAACACAGCAGAAGAGATTTCTCTACTCATAAACAGAACGCAAAGATTGCGCACCATCGGAAGATATATAGAAGAGGAGCTGGCTGAGAGGAATATAAAAAGAGAAATAAATAAAAAAAAATTAACCAAATGAAAATCTCGGACGGATTTCGAGCAACGAATTTTTCACATATTTTCATTTGTATGGGAATTTTTAGAATTTTCACTAGCGAAAATTTATATAATATGGCTTCTGCTTCTGTTACTATTTCGAGTCAGTTGCCGGGACCGCTCGTTACTTGCTCCACTCACACGCAGGGGCACTTGCACATGCACTCGGATTCTTTATTTAAGCTGAACTTACACCAGAAAACCGCGACATAATCCTTGTCGGCCAAGAGCTTCTCCAGCTGCTTGGCATTGACCTCCTCGATGACCGCCTCCGGCTCGAGTGGCGCCGCTGGCTGGGATCCTTTCTTGTTGTTGTTGTTGTTGTTGCTGTTGCCGCAGTTCACATATCCGGGAAAACTCAGTGCCAGCAGAGCACACACGAGCAGCGTCAGAGTCTTAAGGCGAGTGACAGTCATCTTTCGGTGGCACGCACTCGGTTCAGTAGGTTCGCTACCTTCAGTTGGGTCCTCGCTGCGGTTTAGGCCTTTAACTCGAACATGCGTGCGTGCGATCTGGCGGCTATGGTACTATATTGTTGGTTCGCTCACGTCGTTTGGTTTGGTTTCGTTATTATTAAAATTGATATTCCTTTGAGAGTCGGCCACTATTTTTAGGTGATAATGGTATTTCTTTCTTTCGCAATTTATTTTATGTATAACAACTTTTGGTACACTGATACATACATACGGGGCTCGTATATATACAGGCGATATATATAGGGTATATATGGGAAAACTATATATGTATTTTCTTGCTTTCTATTAATTGAACGATTTCCGCGGACTGTACTCTTTGCCTTTCTGATTTTGTTCCACTCCGTGCAGAGGTCCGCTCGCAACTGAAAGTATTTTGGTGGAAATTCGGTGCCATTCAAGAGGCCTTGCCTTGCCCGAGCTTTAGGGATCTTCGCATCTTCGGATCTTCGTTTCGTTTTCACAGCTTTCGCCGCCCCTCGCCCGCCCTGCGAAAAGCTGTCGGAATGCGGGAGAGAGCGCCGGAAAACGCGATGCAACACCGTGTGAGGAGGTGGTGAAAGAGCACGGCGAGCGAGAGATTTTCCGGATATTTGCCTTTGAGTTGATGCCCAGTCCCCGTGCCGAAGATCCTTCGCCAGATGGCAGTGGCAAGTGTGAGTGTCCGTGCCCGTGCTCGTGGTGATCGCCTTCGGCTTGAGGTTCCGCAACTATAACCTCCTCTTTCACTGTGTCCTTCCCCTTAAGCAGGACACTGTGCCGCATACTGTGTCCCCTCGTGAAGGCCCCACTGGCCACTGACTCCTTCCGGCTGAGCTTCCGCTGGTGATGGTGCACGAACACCGTCATTAGCTCGTCTAAGGCGTACATCAAAAAGAAGCCGGTGCAGAGCAACATCTCGGGCAAACATTCCGCAGTGTTGCAGAGCATTTACCACCTCGATCACCTCCGGCAGCATGTGCAGGAATGTGGTGCAGATGAGCACACCGCCCCCGAAAAAGAGCAGACAACGCACTACCGCAGACGCACGGGTCTCTTCCGGACTCTTCTTGGTCCACTTCAACCAGCGGTCGAGGATGTACGGTAGGCTGCCACAGAGCACTGTAATCACCACAAGCACCACCATGGCAACTATTTTGGCCACAAGCAGAGCGTGGCTATCGGCTGACATGTCCACTGCGCCGGTCATCCTTCCGTTCTGAGTTCCGAGCAACGACTGAGCTTGGCGGGACCCGCGACCACCAATGGTTTATATTGCCAGTCGTAAATCAACGGACGGCAACTCGGATCGCTGATTGATATGCGGATACATGGCGCAGAGCGGCCCAGACAATGGCCCGCCTGCGCTATCTCAATAGTAGTAGTTATCTCCCCCCTCGGTCACGTGGACAGGTGGCTTTCACTTCGAACGATAGACGAGCCATAAGATGGGGTTCTCCGTAAATAATTTCAAATCCAAAGAGGGTTGTGTAAAGTGGATGAATTTTGGAAGAAATTTATTATGGAAATAATGTCATTCAAGCGATTATATCATTATTAGAATCATCTTGTACCTATCAAGCAGATTACGCACCAAATTTTGCTGCTATCTTTTACAGTACGGTCGGAATAGTTGAACTATACGCTGAGACTCAATCGGGTGCGATGATATACACAAGTAGCTATGCTGTTAAATATGCTACGGTCATATTTGTTCAAAATTATCATCAAAAGTTTGCTACTCAGTAAAGGAGTCATTTCCGACCCTATAAAGTAACAAAATTTATAAATGTTAAATGTTATAAACCTCCTATTTGTTATACCCTTGCAGAGGGTATTATAATTTTGGTCAAAAGTGTGCAACGCAGTGAAGGAGACATCTCCGACCCTATAAAGTATATATATTCTTGGTCAGGATCACCTCCTGAGTTGATATAAGCATGTCCGTCTGTCCGTCTGTCCGTCTGTC
>VNJQ01005872.1:0-11634 GCA_008042515.1 Drosophila truncata | reverse complement strand
TGATTGTTCCTATGGCAGCTATAGGATATAGTTGTCTAATTTTCATGAAATTAAAACTAAGATTCTCAAACAATATTAAGTGGCCAAATCTCAAATTTGATGAAAATATGTTGAGAAACAGCGAAGTTAGGATATTTTCTATTATTTTCCTGATTGCTCCTATGGCAGCTATAGGATATAGTCGGCCGATTTTCATGAAATTAAAACTAAAATTCTGAAAGAATATTAAGTGGCCAAATCTCAAATTTTATGAAAATATGTTAAGAAGCTGCGGAGTTATGATTTTTTTTATTATTTTTCTGATTGTTCCTATGAGAGCTATAGGATATAGTCGTCCGATTTTCATGAAATTAAAATCAAAATTCTAAATTAATAATTAATGGCAAAATATCAAATTTGGTCAAATTGTGTAGAAAACTGACAAAGTTATAATTTTTTTTCGAAAAATTTACCGATCGTTCCTATGGCAGCTATATGATATAGTGGTCCGATCCGGCCCGTTCCGACATATTTACGAGTGAGAGTATATAGAAGGCTAACTGCAAAGTTATATTCAGATAGCTTTAAAATTGAGGGTCTAGTTTGCGTAGAAACGGACAGACAGACGGACAGACGGACATGGCTAGATCGACTCGGCTGTTGATGCTGATCAAGAATATATATACTTTAAAGGGTCGGAGATGTCTTTTTCACTGCGTTGCAAACTTCTGACTGAAACTATAATATCCTGCAAGGGTATAAAAATTTCTTATGCCTTTGCGGCGGAATCGAACCCAAGCCAAATGCTTACGAAAATGCATGTGCAGCTGTATCCACTGAGCTATCGACTTTGCTCTTGGATTGCATTATATGCAAGTTTGTCTCCGTTTTTTACTTTTTTGTCTTCTTATTCTCTTTCAACACGCATCAATGCACTTGCAATTGTCACATTCTTATTTTTAGCAAATAATTTTTTTTTTAATTTTTCCTGTAAATCAAAATAATTACAGTATTTAATACTCAAAAATAAAAAATAAATAAAATCCGATTGCATATGCAATGATCTCCACGTGGTGTTCCCTTGATACCGATTTCAATATAAACGTGAACGAAATTGAGCGGCGCCTTGTAATGGTAGAGGGTATTCCAATGTCGGGACACCCGACTGTATGTCGATCTTGGTTTTTATCTCTGCTTATTTAAAAAAAAATTTTTTTTTTCCATTTTACTGCCTCTTAAATTTACTGCCTTTTCATAAATATGACAACTTCAAGAAAAAATTTATATCAATTATACCACTGCGTATACTCAAGAAATAATTTTTTTTCAAAAGTATACTCAATTTCCTATATTATATTATAAACTATATTATTTTGTTTTAAAATAAAGTTTAACTCTTTTTTGTTAAATGAATTAGTACTTTGTTATACTCACTTTGGCTTTAATTACACATTTTCCTCTATGGGGCATCATTTAGACAACATAATTTAGAAAACATTTGCTGAAACGCCAAGCAATAAAACTTAAAAGTTAGTAAATTTTTCGGATGCTGCTTTTTTGTCACTTTGTCAAAATATACTTAAATCCATAAAAAACTGTTGGTAAGTTATACAGTGATGAAGACAAAATGTTGCTAGGTTTCCAAATAATGTATGTAGCTGTCATAAGAGTGCTAAATCAATTTAATTTACATGTATATATTTGGGAGCCTTCAAAACAGCTAGTGTTCAGTGTTTTTATATATATGTACCTAAATGTTTTATATTTCCCCTGTTGGGTTTTTTATAGATTGATTTTTTATATCATTGATTGTTAGTGATCCAATTGCAAGCTGCTAGGGTTCATGATCATAAGTGTAAGCTAAAACAAGAAAGGAAGCTAACTTAGGCAACCCAATGGTTGCGTTCACCAGAACAACATGATCACTGATCACTGATCTCTCAGGGATCAGGAAAATTAAGTAATTATAATGACTGACCACTGCTTTCATTAATAATAATTTATTTTTCCTTTAGTTACGTTCTTATTTCTCTATTTTTATTTTCGATACTTCAACCATCGATATAATCAATCAGTATCGCGAAAAGGTAGCGGACTATTTTTACGATCCCTTTTTGGTGATCATGTTTACTAAAAACTTGCAAAAAATTAGGAATGACACGCACTATCGATAGAAATCTATCAGTGATCAGTGATCATGTTGTTCTGGTGAACGCAACCAATGTTAGTATACCCTTGTAGTTGGATAATTGAAACTCAATTCATTTTGGTCAAAAAATCATAATGTATGTACTTTTTTATGTACAGCTACAGTTACAGCATTAGATTTACAATAACTTTTTCGTATATTCGATATCGGCTGGTCTTTTTCTTAACTTACAAAAAAAAATATTTTCAAATATTATATATAAAAAAGTTTATTAAAGTAAAAAATAAAATAAAAATTTACAAATATTGTTTAATGTTTATTTTATAATCAGAAAGCTTACGATTAGTCAATTTTTTCAATGGACATTGATGCACTATGGTCAGTAGACCAAGCGTGTGCTTCTTCGAGTTAGGAAAAATATAGGGAAAGAAAACAATAACATGAATATGCATACTAAGTGGGTTAGGATTTAAGTTTTTAGTTAAGGAGGGCTATCTTCCTTGGAGGTTATTGTAAACACTGTACAGATTTGTAAATAATAACATACCTTGTAGAGTTCGTACAATTCATAGGCACAACGCTAAAAGCATATATACATATGTATATGACTAGTGTTCCTACTCAGTACGTGACCTGACAATTTAGTACTTCACCAAGGATTACGTTATAAATAAAGGTAATGCCTAGCATAGTTTTACGGTTAGCTAATATAATAACTGAATTTACTTCTAATAATATAATGTACTTCCGTATAATGATTATGCCCTAGAATTATAAACTTGAGGCTACAAGCTCGATTATCAAGTCCACCTTGACCTCTAAATTCTTCCATGATCTTTTAATTTTAAAAATGTATTCCTAAATTGCTGAATTTAGTAGTATGCGGCTCATTAAATACTTTGCAGTTTCTTGAAGATGGCCAAAGCTAGAAGGATTACGAAGGCAAAGCAAATTAAAATTAAAACACTAAAAGACCAATGTGAAGCCTTTCTCACAGGCTCGTTGTTCCTATGCGATGCGACTTTGATCCACTGCATGCCTCCACACTTATTATCAATGTAGTTGGCCGACACAGCTTTGTTGAAAAAGATCATCGAACTGTTAAACTGGAATTTATGAGCTGATGTTCCGTTCAGTTTCTGGAACTTAATAGGCTCGCGGTCGTCGCAGAACTCAAGACTTTTATTGAATATGGGGCACCAGAAGACTGTGTAACCAATAAGCCAATCTCGATTTCTAGGTGGCTGCCAGGTGATGGTAAATGTATCATCCTGGTACAAGAGGTCCTGCGGTTGATGGGCCGAGGAATTGGTCAGGATCGGAATGCTGAGTGTGCTGGTATATTCCGATTGTCCTTCCGAATTTTCGCTCCAAAGAAACACGGTGTTTGGTAGTGTGGGGTCCCAGTTGGGGAAATAGGCGGAGTTTCTGTTCACGAGATGTGCCTTCTTTCTGAAAGTTGAAAAAATATGCTCTGATGTTATTTGAATTATAATAACTCATGTTTGGATTATCATACGCGATGTTCGCCAGTCCTGAATATGTGAAGTTCGGCCCATTGAATTCCAGTTCATCCAGGCGACGCCAATAGACGAAAAGCCTTTTCTTTTCAAAGTCGTGAAAGAACCCGTTGGGCAGAAGCTCCGGCGGTCGATCGGGTCTAGCTGGCGGTATTAAATAGTCGTACTCGATGAACTCAGTCCAATGGGTCCCTGGCGGATTGCTTAAGCTGCACCGCAGATGAACTTCGAACATCTGATGGGGATAATGTGGCGTATCAAAACAAAAAAGTCTGCCCGACAATTCGGCCCTTTCGATCAACGTTAAATTTTGCCGATCCATCTGTGCAGATTGTGGCACCAGTTGTATTTGGCACTCTTTAGTCTTAAAGAGCTGAGGGGCTGGCAAGCAAGTCAGATTTCCTATGGATTCCCATTTCGGTTCCATTATTTCATTTCGCCTTATTTGCAAGTGCTGTACTTGTTTCCCGTGGTCCAATTCCTTGTAAAGGCTGAAGTTGAACGTTCCCTTTGTATAATCAAAGGCAATCTCACATTTATACTTCCAAACTGCTGGCCAGCAGTTGACTGGTTGCTGACCGCTATCGGCAAGGGTATATTTGGCCGACAATTCGAACTCAGTGAATGTACACGACATTGACATTGAGAATACCAATAAAAAGCACTTAAAGTCCGATACGTTTAACAAAGTAGTAGTGATACAATGGCTTCCAATTTTCGCGTCTTTCAAAAAGCAAGAGTAACACTTATTCTTATAGTCCTTCAAAACGTTCTCTCTATATCTGGCCGTATAATTATTAACTGGCACCATGTCGTGGATAATGTCGTCAGAACCTAATTTTAGTGTCAAATCCCCAGGTTGGATTTCAAAGTTTGTGCTATTGCAATAAATGTAGAATGACTCGCCGTTCGCGATTTCTCTTGGTTCACTCCAAACATTGCCCACCGGATTCTTCAGTAAATCTCGTCCAGAATTCCTATCATCTCCATCGCAGAAGGCTCGAGGCAGCACCAGAGGCCCCAGTAGGAGCAGTAACAAGAAAGAACGTCTACACATGACTGAAATGAGAAACTAGCGTACGTGATCGCCAGCACGCCGATTTTAAAACCACAAATGCTACAAAAGCAATTAAATTTTGAAACTAAAATACGTTCCTAAATAAATAGTCTGAGTAAAGTTCTTTCTAGGAATAAAAAACGGCTGATTTTATTTTTTACTACTGTCTGCAACTTACATACGTCTTTAGCAAAGTGTATTACAAATTAATAGGGTTATTATAAATAATAATATATGAATAATAATTTGGAAAATATTTCGTTATCTTTTAACAAAATGTAGCACTAGGGCCTTTTGCAGTTAATTCGACGGCTTGCCGAGCGAAAGCCTTATCAAATGAGCCCGCCACAGCGACTCATACACTAGTCGACACAATGCAGTAGGGGGTTTCTGATCTGTTTTTGTTTTTTTTTTTAATAATAGTTTTGTAGGTATCGACATAAAACTTTACCTATCGTCATTATTTGTCCCTATGTATGTACATATGGTATGCAAATTGTTCGGATCAGGAAACTATATCCTATACCTCACTTAGGAACAATTGGGTAAAACTGAAGATAAATTAATGAAATTTTAGACCTTAAATTTGTAACGCTTTCCCTAGGAACTATCAGACAAGAATAACGGATTTTAGTGTTTTTCCATACAAATCCATATAAAAGTGGATGATAATAAGTGCAGTTAAAGCGAAAAAGAAAAAATTCCATCATACTCAAAAAGTTAAAACTAATATTTTATTTTAAGTATTATTTTTATTATTCATTTATTTCGTTTTCTATTTCGATGTTTACTAGAAAAAAATCATCTTTTAAGACAATCATTATCGTTGAAAGTGTTTTATTAGTCTATTAAAACCAAAAACCGAAAACTTTGGCGGCAAGAAATATTTTTTAGTTTGGCGAACGAAGACGAAATAAAGAGGCGTTTCTCGATTTGATTTCGTTTTGCGAGTGATCTCTATTTTTACAATATAGTTCTTAGAAACTAGCTTAACGAAGGTTGGCGAAGACGTGTCGAATTCGCAAAGAGCGTGGGAGAGCCCTAAAACTAAACTTCGCCCTAAACTAACTTACACTAGACTTCAAAGTTTTTCTCTATATATATAAAACTAATTGCTGCTGTATTCAGCCAACACCGGCCCCGTTGAACGCCTCCCACGGCTACAACATACTGGAAGCGGAGCCAGGTTATGTATCGCCCTCCGGAAGACCACTCCATCGCTCCTTCTAAGATCGACGACCGTCCTCCCCTGCGTGCGTCGCGACGATCCGCCCTAGGAGCTACTGTTGAGGCGGCAGGTTGTCCTCTGCCACGCCGATGTGCTGTCCCTCCTCGACGTTGTCCTGCTGGTGGTGGTGCCACTTGCCCCGGATTTGAAGGCCCGGACATACTCAAGGGACCATCTCCGCCAGAACGTTTGCCGGACTGACGTGACAAGCCTGTCAGCAGGTGCCCTGCTGGAGGTGTGAACGCAAATTCGCATCCGCCTTTTGATGCGAATCAGCGAATCGCGTCC
Source organism: Drosophila truncata (assembly GCA_008042515.1). Lineage (NCBI taxonomy): Eukaryota > Metazoa > Arthropoda > Insecta > Diptera > Drosophilidae > Drosophila > Drosophila truncata. The sequence continues at coordinate 5,413 of VNJQ01005872.1, read as the reverse complement.
GCCTGCTCCTCGAGCCTCTCGCGAAGAGCCTGGAAGTGGCGACTCGCTCCGACGAAGTTCGTCGCGTTGTCGCAATGGACTATTTGGGGACATCCTCGGCGAAAAAAGCCAATAAAAAGGAGTCAGTGCTAAGATCTGAAACGATTTCCAAATAAATAAGGCAACATAGGACTTATATGACAATGTCGTATAAACAGGCCCACAAAAATCAACTCCACATATTGCAAATGCGCGGAGAGCACGGATTCTATCTGCGGGAATATTTCCCATTATTTGAGTCATCAGTCGGGGCTTGCATTTGCGCACACACGATCGAACTGCCTGACTGCAGAGTTCCTGAGCGTTTATGGTCCAAGTACGCTGTCGTAGGATGCTCACAAGTGCTCGAGGACCGACATGAATATTTGTATGGTGCCGATGCCGAAGCGTTTCTTCAACAGCAAGGAAAACTTGGCATCGTATGATATAGGAGCGTTTGCTAGTCGAGAATCCCTCGATGGCGTCTAGCTAATCGGGAGTTTGCACAGCAGCGGTCAGTCCGACCGTAGTCTTCCTTCCTTCCTGACGCAGACTCGTTATCCAGCTCGAACTGCGCATTTTCGGGCCAGTTCTCATCTTCGCCCTTCAGAAACGGTGGTCCGGTGAACCAGATTGACTGCCCAACTTCATCGACTTCACAACCTCTAGAAATTATATCTGCTGGGTGCTGCTTTATTGAAACATGTCGAAGATGGATGAGATCGGATCCAATGAATCGTAACTTCCGAATCCGACCAGTACACTATTCGTTTTATACGGACTTTTATTAAGAGTTTGATTCTCTGGCAGAGATCTGCGAGAAGGTGAGCGGCACATAACTCAAGCCTTGGGAGCGTTTTAGTCTTGAGCGGCGCTACTTTAGACTTTGAAGTCAACAACGACAATTTATAACGGATGCGTCGGCAAATGCATGTAACTGCACCGGTGACATCGGATCGGTATGAACAAACCGAGGAATAGCTATCTCGCCTAATTGAGACAGGGTGCTTTTCAGCATATTCCATGCTGTTTCCGAATGTAGCGGAATTGACTCATCCCAGTCTAATTTATTAAGCCAACGTTCCTGCAATAGGATCCTTCCTTTAATTACAATGGGACTTAATAAGCCGAGGGGTTCAAACAGCTTTGATGTTACCGATAAAATGTTCCGCTTTGTTGCTCGGAGACCCATGACAGAATTGTCAATCTTGACTCTGAATCCGAGATAGGTAATGACTTAACTGTGCTCTCAGATGCAGTGACCTCAGGTGAGTTTGAAAACCGATTTGTCAATTCAAAACTTGTTGTTTGAAGAACCTGAGACACTTCAGACTTGATCGCCTGTAGCTCCTTTACGCATGCAGAACCAGTTAGCATGTCATCGACATAAAAATCGGATCCAATTACGTCGGCAGCTTAGGGAATGAAAGTTTTGCAGATTCACTCAACCTTTTTAAAAACCGAATAGCCAGAAAAGGAGCTGATCCATTCCATATGTAATGTATGTATTCAGAGGGGTCTCTTCTCCACACTATGAGTTGAAACTGCCTATCCGCTTCACGAACCATCACTTGGCGATACATCTTTTTAACGTCGGCAGTCAGGGCGTACCTGTGCAGGGCAGAGTAGAGTGGAGTACTAGTCTTCTTGGATTGTCGGTCCCACTATCAAGATGTCATTTAAGGCCACCTGAGACGATGTTTTGCATGAGGCATCGAAAACGACGCACAACTTTGTTGACGTGCTCTGGGACCTTAACACACACTGATGGGGAATGACATAATGTGGAGTGGTAGGAATTTTGTTGTCTGTAGGCGACATATGACCCAAAGCGAGATATTCTTCCATGAATTCCAAGTACATAGTCTTCATGTCAGTATCTCGAGACAACCTTCTCTCAAGCGACAAAATCCTCCGTTTCGCAACCTCAAGGGAATTGCCTAACCCGTTAGGATCAGATTTAAACGGCAGCCTTACTTCAAACCGACCTGATGGCAATACCTGAGTAGTCTTCCTGTAATAGTTTTCACATAATGTGTGCTCAAGCGACAGAATTTTTTTTTGAGTTGGCATTTCCTCCAGTGACCAAAATTTCTGCAAAGTGGTGTCAATAGACTCTAACGGGTTTTCACTACAACTGAAACTATTCACAACTTGTTTCAGGACTGAAGATTTATATCTCCCCGAGACAACCCAACCAAGAAGGGTCTTTTGAAGAGTTGGATAGTAAGGACCTTGTCTAATTTCACCAACAGCTAGTAATTCGAAAATTGATTCGGCTCCGATTAGCATATTAATTTTTTTGCAATTTGATAGCCGGAGACGTATTCAACGCTTTTTGTGCGCACGCTTAAGATTGAAGTAGCCAAAATCACCCTGTCCCATGACGTGGCATGCATAATATGTGATGTGAAAGGCTGATCTTGAGTAAAAGGAGGAGAAATACTCTATCGGGGAGGTGGCAACGCTAAGCTGTTATCTGGTGTGATCGGTCACAAGCTCGACACATTTTATACCCTTTTAGGGTATTATAGCTTCAGTCTGAAGTTTGCAACGCAGTGAAGGAGACATCTCCGACCCTATAAAGTATATATATTCTTGATCAGCATCAACAGCCGAGTCGATCTAGCCATGTCCGTCTGTCCGTCTGTCCGTCTGTCCGTCTGTCCGTCTGTCCGTCTGTCTGTCCGTTTCTACGCAAACTAGTCTCTCAGTTTTAAAGCTATCTGAATGAAACTTTGCAGTTAGTCCTTTATATACTCTCACTCGTACATATGTCGGAACGGGCCGGATCGGACGTCTATATCATATAGCTGCCATAGGAACGATCGGTAAAATTTTCGAAAAAAAATTAGAACTCAGTCATTTTTTAACACAATTCCACCAAATTTGATATTTGGCCATTAATTATTATTATAGAATTTCGGTTTTAATTTCATGAAAATCGGTCGACTATATCCTATAGCTGCTATAGGAACAATCAGGAAAATAATATAAAAATACTAACTAACGCAGTTTCTCAACATATTTTCATCAAATTTAAGATTTGGCCACTTTATATTATTTGAGAATCTTTCGTTTTCATTTCATGAAAATCAAACGACTATATCCTAAAGCTTCCATAGGAACAATCAGGGTAATAATAAAAAATTCATAGTTTCGCTATTTCTCAAAATATTTTAATTAAATTTGGGATTTGGCCACTTATTATTATTTCAAAATTTCGATTTCAATTTTATAGTTCAATTATGTATAAAAACTTCGGCGAGCCGAAGTTAGCTTCCTTTCTTGTTTCGTGTGATGTACTTTTGATGTGAAACCGTGAAAAAGTGGAACACGGAGAAATATTTTATTTTTAATTTATTTTGTAAATAAAGGATAAATTTGAACAATATAAAATTTCAGCATGTTTAGAATTAAATTTACTAATTGTTTTTCTTAGGTTTTGGAAGATTTGAGCATCGCAAGTACCTTAAATATCTATTTGAAAAATCAAGGCTCCACCTTTTTGGAGATTGCTCCCCCCAGAGAGCTTGTGCTGAAATGCACGGTAAGCCAGGTTTTGGAGCACATATTCAAGTATTATCTCAGAAAGTTTCATTAAATCCCAGCAACAGTGGTTAAGGAAATTGCAGTGTTCAAACCTCTGGATCCGCTCCATACAAAAATGGGGAGCAAATATTAAAGTTCTTAAAGTTTTACTCTAAGAGCTTCTGCCAATATGCACGGAATATATGCATATTGGGGATCGAAATCATTCAAATCCTAACAACAGATTTTGAGAAAATTGCATTACAGTTTGGCGTTCAGAACGATGTTAAGGGGGGCGCAAGCTCCGGAGCTGGAACCGGTCGTGAACCAGTCAACCAACCCGCCAACGGACTCATGTTACGCATTCAAAATGTTGGCGGGCAAAAAATGAGGAATTAATAAATAAATTAAATAGAATTAAGTATTAGCATTGTTATTCGTTAGCACTTTGACAAACGAAAGGCATTATACTTTGGGGAACTGGATTGCAAATTGTTGTTACTGATACACAACCCGAGTTGACTCTAACGTCACGTGCCGCTATCGCCCAATACCAGGGACCGTAATCATTATAAGTAATATTTTAAAAATTATTTTGTAATGATTACTTATCGATTTTTAATTTTTTAAATCAAGACTTATAATTATTTTTGAGAAAAAAAAAAATTAAAGTCACAAATAATCATTATTTTTGAGCACAAAAATAAAACTCAAAAATAATGATTTTTATTTTTTTCGCTCAAAATAAAACGCACCAAGCAACAACTAGGGTCCCTTTATAAGGACATAGGACAATATTGGCAATATCTTTAAAGGATAAAAAGTTGTTGCTTGGTAAGTAAGTAAGAGCGAAAAAAATAAAAATCACGAATAATCATTATTTTTAAGTTTTATTTTTTTTGCTCAAAAATAATGATTATTTTTGATTTTTATTTTTTTTGCTCAAAAATAATGTTTAACAATAGAAGAATAAATATAACAATTAAAAATTAAAAATCATTAAGGATATTCATAGTGTATCCTTAAAGGATAAAAACGTGCTAGTCATGCTTGTTCTATGTTGATTGGAAGTGTATAATTTATTCATTTAAAAATAGGGAAAATAATCATTCAGGGGTGCCACAGAAATCACTAGGGATTTTGCTTTCCGCGGAAACCATTTCCGCGCGAATATTTCCGCGGTGCCACAGCACTTCGAGTGATTTCATTTTCTTAGCATGTTAGCAAACCTTTTCGAACTTTTCTGCTGAGGGTGGCAGCCCTCTCAAATTAAAATTTCCCTAATGTTCGTTTAACATTATTTTATATTTTATCATTGCAGAGCAACGGGTTTTATTAATTTAAAATTTAATTTAAATATTTAAATTTATTTATGTATAGCTAATTAATTTATACAGCTAATAAAAACAAACATCTCTAGCAGCTGTCAGCCATTAGTTTCACCATGTCTGGCAACACTTTTCGCGCTGCAATTAACTGTTCAATTAAACACATGTTCATGTAAACAAATTTTGGCAAAAATATCAACATACATACATAATTACTTTGAGCGAATATTAAAAAAAAAAATAAGTTGAATTTCAACTAAAATGCCATTAGCTAGGCTTTTAGCAATCGAAGAGCTCCGGCGGAAGGAAATGAAAAGGGAGAATATGCAGAGGAAAATACTAAGATGCGCTTCCGATGCGATGTTTTCCCCTTAGAAAGGCACAAAATGTATAAGAATTTAAAAATAAAATCAAATTTACTTACATTTTGAGCGCGCTTTCTTCTTCTTATTTGCTTTGTTGTTATAATCAACACTGCACAGCTGATGACTATTTTAAGGCGATGCCACATGGCAGACGTAAAATGTCCGACAAAT
>VNJQ01005871.1:0-36079 GCA_008042515.1 Drosophila truncata | reverse complement strand
TTAATGAATTGAATATTAAACCAAATTTTGATTTCATTTGACATTCTGCCTAATTCTTAGAGAACTTCATAAATTTCTAATCCCATAAACGCGGTATTAGTCGCCTTGAGATAGACGACAATTAGGCTAGTGGGTGGCTTAGGGTGGAGAGGTAGCATAGTGAGGGCGGCTTAATGGGGCATGGGGAGGTGAGGACGTCAAATTAAATGAGTTGCCGTCGCCTTCACCGTCGCTCCTGCTGCTGCTTGCTGCTGCTGCTGCTAAAAGTAAAAGTGTTAAAAGCTGCTCACTTAAAGGTAAATCTCAAGCTCAAGTATGCATATTCATATGTGTGTATATCCGTCTATATGATGACACTTGTGCGCTCATTCTCAAACGCCCCATTTTTGAGCCGGAGGGGGGCTCAGTCACAGTCACAGTCACAGTCACAGTCACAGGCCGAGGCTCAGGGCTCAGGCTCAGGCTCAGGCTCAGTGCTTTCAGTGATTTTCGCTGGCAGTTTTTGAAGTTGTGCTCGTCGCTGGCATTCCAAGTTCCTTGTTTGATAGCAAAGCCGCCGCCTCGGAGTCCTGTTTATTGCTTGGAATAGAGCAGGGGTAGGGGGACCCGAGATGTGTTTAAAAAACAATTAGAGACGAGGGGCCTTGTCGCTGGCTGGCTTAATTTCAAAAATTCCCCAGTCGCAAGCGTGGCAAATGAAATGTTCCTCTTGTTTTTTTTTTTGTATTTGTAAACAAAACAAGAGCCCTGTTTGACTTTCCCCCACACTGCCACGCGGCCTTTGTAAAATATATACATATATATGCCTTAATCCGAGAATAATGCTTACACTGTCAAGGAATTTAATTCCTCTTCCCTAACAAGTTGAGTGTAACATAAAAAGGAATAACATAAATATAAAAAAAAACGTAATGGACATGTGTGTCACAAAATATTGTAATAGTAAAAGCAGAAAGCAAATACATATTGCAACGAGAAGGTTCTCACAAAAACCCCGTTCGAATTGAGCACACAAAATGGTTAATGTCACAAATAATTGAGCACCTGTTTACATTTCAATGCACTTTTTTGTGTGTGAACATATGTTTTTACACACAAATATCGGGGCCAAACAACTGATAATTACAAATAATATATATGAGCTGATAAAGAAGGTAAACACACCTAAGCCCAGCTTGTATAATCATTTAATATAATATTAAGAAGTTTAGAGCATCATCTATTTGGCAACTAAAACGATGATAAATTCGCATGTCGCTTGGAAACACCAATCAATTTTACATGGAAATAACAGATTTAATCCTTTGTTTTGTCTGCTCTATTCACTGGAATTATGATATATTTGCATTATACTATATATATACATATATGCAGAATCGGTAGCGTTGACAATCCGCCTGTCGACGCTGCTGTCTGTGTGCAAATGAATAAATCACTGCCGATGCAGCAAGATTGGTTGCATAATGAGTAGAATAATTGATTAACATTAATCGTGGCAAAAGGATATACAATAGGTCATTGGCACATATATGAAATAATAATAACCAAAGGACTTGATAGGTTGTAAAAGTAATTGGGAAGCTAGTTTATATAACTATTTAAGCAAAATAGCAAGAGAGTTTTATGTATAGGAATGGGAATAATAATAAATAATAATGCTAAAAAAAAAAAATTGGTTAAAACTTGTTAAATACATAGAGAGATGTAAAAATGTCCGGGAAATGACTTTCCAATTATTTATTATAAAAAGCTTTTAATATATTTATATTTTTTTAAGGCCATCCCAGATCATGATCATCTCACTTAGAAAATACATTTCCTTTTTTTTTATAAGGTTTCCTATATAATTAATTAATTAATTAAAATTTAATAAACTTCTCTAGATAATAATTAACTCCATAAATTAATCTAAACCTTTATCAGTTCCTTTATTAAAATCCATCTTAATCATATCACCCTTTATGTCCTTACATTGCGTAATATAATAATTATTTCTTAAGTTTCCTTATTTTTCCCCATTTCCTTTCCTTTAAGTTTCTTTACAAAAATCCTGTAAAATTGATTTGCCGTTTAATCGATTCCGTGGAATATTTAAAACAATTGAAAATCCTAATTGCACTTTGAAATTCGACGCTTGGAGGGGGGAAATATTGTGACAAATTCCCCGCCTCAGCCTCCCTGCAACTCTCGAACGGACTTATCCATTCGATGATCCGTCAAGGCTGTCGAAAATTGTTTCGAAACTTGAGGGGGAGTAAGGAGTAAGGAGTAAGGAGCAAGGAGGAGGACATTCTTCGTTGTGCATATAAAATTGCAATTTTGAATGCAACTTTCCTAGGCGACGACGGGAGCCAACAAAGGATAGCCAGAGCCAGCCACAAAAAGTGAGCTAAGTAAAATTATAAAAGTTTTGTCGCCACCTCCCCCGAGCTTAATCCCAGCAGCACTCTCGAAAAAAAAAAACCAAAGGGGACAGGAGAAAAAAAAAGGAAAACGAACTCACCTCTCTATTCTCAAGCTTAATTAAAACTCTTGCCTTTAGCGAAACTCGAAAAATTGTCAAATAAATTTTGATGTCATATAAAAATGCTAATAAATGCGTTTGCCGTTGCCGTTGTGCCACCGTTGCGACGGTGGAAATGCAAGTGCCAGGTTGCTGCCAGGCAGCCATTTTCCGGCTGGCACTTTCCAATTGCAATCCTTGGCCATGACAGTGTCAAACCGAAAAGAGCTGCCACGGGAATTGGAGTTCGAGTTGAGGCCAGAAGGCTTTTGCTACAGCTTCAGTCTCAGTCTCAGTCTCAGTCTCTGTCTCAGCTTCAGCTTTTGCGATTTGGCCGATTGTGCACGTAACATGAAATTAAGTAAAATACTCGAATTACATTTGCACTTTGCGTTCCATGCGCCATTTGTTGCAAACGTGACAATCGATGCCGCAGGCGCAGTCCAAGTCGAAGTCAAGCGAACGAAGCCTCTCCTCCACTCGGATTCTGGCGACACCCAAAACCCTGTGACCATTACCCATTACCCATTTCATATTTCACGCTTCCTACGGGCTGCCTGTCCATTGTTTTTTCTTTTTGTTTCCTTTCTTGGAGTACTGAAAATGGTTGGTCGGGGGTCGTGTCCGGGTCTCCGTGTCAAAGGTCTCGTTCGACATCTACAGCTGTCTCTCTGGGCTGCGATGAGACCCTTGCTTGCACACACGTTCGCATCAAATAAATCAGCATTTTTAGGTTTCCAAACTCAAATAGAACTATTTTTTAGGATCTTCAGAGAGAGAGAGAGAGAGAGGTGGTAAGAGTTCCCCCGAACTGACAGCCAAACATGGCTCTTAAAACATACATAAAACAGAGAGCAAATGGGAAAGGTACTAGAAACATTTCTATATTTATTTTTGTAGAGAATATTATTTTCTTTACCATGAGCAATTTTCCCAGATAAACTAGAGGTGGAGAACTATCGATAGTTTTATCGGTATCGATAGCGATCTAGTGTTCTTTTCCCTAAAATCGTCTGAAAAATAAAATAAAACTAAAATAATCTATTAAAATATGGATCGCTTTTTGAAAAAGCGAATGTTTAGTGTTAAAAATTACGTATTATCTTATTTTTCAGACGATTTTAGGGAAAAGAACACTAGATCACTATCGATGCCGATAAAACTATCGATAGTTCTCCACCTCTAAGATAAACCCCCATTAAAACATATAATTGAAAGAAATTAAAGCATTTATGATCCCATTGCTAAAAACCACTTCTAAATTCATTATTCATAAATGAAATTTCATTAGAAAACCAAAAAAGTTGCTGGAAAAAAACTAAATGCAATTGAAAAAGGGTTTAAACACACTCGAAAAACCAAGTAGTTGGAAGCGGCTACAAAGCGTTAAAATTCATTTGAAAAAGGCTCTTGCCCAGTTCTGCGAACTAATCAAAATGCCCTCCTGCTGAGGTCTTCATAAAATTCAGTTTTATAGCTCAAACCATGCAACATGAAAATGCATAATTGAGCGGTCTTTCTTCTCTGTTTTTTTGTTTTTTTTTTTTTGTTTTTGTGGCACATCGACCTTATGATGATGATGATGTAAGCCCCCGTGAAATGCTCACTTCTCGAATGAACAATTGCAATTAAGGAACACAGAGCATTGTTGTAAAAAATTTAACTTCAACAGCAGCTCTTTTTTTTTTTTATTTTTACCATCCCGATCCCGGGTCTAGGTTCGCATCAAATTGTTTTCCTGCAACGCTACGGAATGGATAATGCAACGCAGAAAATATTAATTAAAATACAAGGCACGGCACGCAGCATAAAGGGACGGATATGGATGCTGGGTGGGATTAGTGCCGGCGAGATGCTTCTCCCGTTCGCATGTGGAGCGGCTGCTAAGTACATGACGATGTGTGCGCAGTAATGCGCAAGGTAATGTTCACGGTAATGGAGACAGGATGGGATCGGGTTGGGCACTGAGTAACCAACCAACCAACCAACCAACAAACCAAACAGCAGCAGAAACTCAAACTCTTAAATTGAATGAATGTGCACTATGTGCAACGGCACAACCAAAAAAAATAAAGGTAGAGCGAATGATTCCACAAGGATAAAACCCCTCTTCAAGCCTCTAAATTTAGAATTTTTTGGGGGGTATTTGAAAAATGTTATATCGGGGGAAGTGGACTGTGACTTGAGATGACTAAATACCAAATTTTATGCCCTAAGAAGATATTTTAGATATTTTCTCAAACGGTTTCTGGTTGCAAGCGCTTAAAAGTATGCTGTGGTTTGTATACCTATCGAGTTTCTTACATATTTTAATAATATTTATTAAGAAAATGAGCAATATTTTATATCCGGGGAAGTGGACTGTGACTTGAGATGACTAAATACCAAATTTCATGGCCTAAGGGTTTTAGGAGCCTCTTTTACATATTTTCTCAAACTGTTTCTGGTTGCAAGCGCTTAAAAGTATGCTATGTTTTGTATTTTAACATATTTTAATAATATTTATAAAGAAAATGAGCAGCTTTTATCCCTTCCTTATTTTAAAGCGTTTTTTTTATATGAAATTCACATGTTTTTGTGAAAATGATATGTTATTGCCCTTGAAGTATCTTTGCATAAGACTCATTAATTATCAGTACAATGCTGCTGATGTTGTTACAAAAATACAAAAGTACGTTTTGTTAATCTTTTATGGAAGAGAGCCATCATCACTGGCCGCAAATAAATCAATGTAATTAAATGCTATTAACCTCTGCTTTTTATATATGTTTTTGGAGTTTTTTGTTTGACTTCCCGAGAGACATGCAAAAAATGCAACGATTAAATGTTACTATTCGATTTAAACAAAAAAAAAAAATAAAAAATACAAGCTCATGTCGTGCTTTTTACATTAATGCCACATCATACCCTTGTTAATATCTGATTCTGTACACCTGTTTTATGATCTGCTTGGCTTGTAATTTGATGCCATAATCATTCGATGATTTCTTTGTTTCATTTGCGCTTTTCACAAAAACAGAATATATGTATGTATATTTATTCTCCGGACATGAGAAAATCTAATAAATAATATCCAACATTATGCCAATGAATAAAATATAAAAATGCGTGGAATAAAAGATGTTTTTGTGGCCAATAACAGGGTGTGTTCCCAGCTTAAACAAGGTTTCTCAAAAAACAAAAAAAAACGTCAGTTAAGGTCGATTAAAAACCTCAAATAAAATAAAAAATTATCAATTAGATATTGACCAAGAGACCACTCGGATATTGGGGGAATATTTGAAAAATGTTTCAATTAGTATTTACCATAACTGTGGCGTAATAGCAAATAATGGCGGCCTTTTGTATTTTAAATAGCCTTGGTTGGGCATATTTTGGTCACAGTCAAGCTTCACTATCGTATATCCCCATTGTTTTGCTGCTTACCTGCAAGTAAAAAAAGGAGAAATAATTGTTAGAATATATTTAAAATAGATTTAGAATATATGTAGCATTAATCCGCATAATACAGAGAGTACTTAGCATTTCGATTTCACTGTTAATTAACCCCCCGGCAATTTGTATCGATTACGAATTAAATGGCATTAAAACTAACGCTGCACCGTCCGTCCGCCCGCCATTCATTATTTTATTTTGCCGGCCACAAAAGAGACCCAAAAAACGCTCCAGGATGGGGTTTGCTTTGCACTCTTGCCTCGGCCCTGCCCAGAAATTTAATTATGAAATTAAATTAATTGAAAGTCCACCTATCACAATGGCAAACAAGAGGAAACGGCAAGCAAACAGTAAACGTTAAATATTGATGGCCTATAAATAAAGCAAAGTCCCCAAACCACACAACCCACCCACCCAACCATCGTCAGTGTACAAGGATACAGGATTGTGATTGGCGCCAGGACCCGCGCTCGAAAAGGAAGTGCGAAATTGGGGCCAGAAGCAGCAGTTAATAATGGCCAGACGCCTGCCAAAAACGTCCTCATACTCGCATGTATTATGTACTCAGAAAAAAAATGATATTAGACTTGTTTTTAAAAAAGTTTTCTAACGAATTCGTCAAATAAAATTTTATTAATAGAAATATAAGTTTAAAAGAAATTGCTCTTGATTATAAAATAATTTTAATTGTGTTTAAAAGTATTTACAAAAATTTAAGACCAAAGAAAAGCTAAAAAAAAACAACTTACAAGAAACTTTAAAGATTTTAGTGCTAGTTTTTGAAGTTTTTTAAGAGTATTTAGAAGGCAAAAAATTACTTTTATAGTCCTTTAAAAATATAGAAATAGAAAACTCAGCTTTTAAGAATTTTTCCTCATCATCAAAACCCAAAGAAAATGATTTTCCAAGTGCATTGAGTGGTGTACATGTAAATTTATACGTTGGAAGACAAAAATGAATTTATAGCAACCGCAAAAATTAATTTAAATAACCTCTTTGGTTGTTGATGTTGCCCTTGTCGATGTTGTTGCCTGTCTTTGTCGCCTTGGTTGGACTTGGCGACAAAAATGTGCAAACGAGCGACCGCAATGGGCACGCAGACGATGGAGCACCACCACCACCCAGCCATGGCACCATATATACCAGCACCACCACCAGCACCACCATCACCACCACCACCTCCGGTTGGCCAAGAGGTGTGGATTTTGGGGTGGGAGGCGTGGTCGCCTGCCCAGATAAGGCACGAAAGGTTCCGCCAAAGGAGCGCCAGCCAAGTCGCCATAGAGGAGGAGGAGGAGGACGAGGAGGACGAGGAGGACGAAAGTTTTGCACGGCAAACGCAAAAAGTTTGTGCAACATCGAGGCTTCGAGTGGCGATAAATAAGACAGTGATGCAACATAAATAAGACAATAATATGGGGAAAATCTGGCGGAACTGGCGCTGCCATGATATATTCCGCATAAATATACCCACGGCACTTACTTTATGCGACGCAGGACGCAGCTTAATTCTTCATTGTTTTTTTTTATTTATAAATTAAATTTTCCCGCAAGTTCTTTTTTTTTTGTCTCCCTGTCAATTGGCAAGTTTGTCAGTCTCCATTTTTTCTTTTTTTTTGTATTCAAGAAATAATCTTCCCAGAGACATAATACGTTTTCTCGATTCAAGGAAATATTTTTCCCCTAATTGGAAAACTCAGCGAACAGGCTATATATATATATATATATAGAATGACAATCGGAAGCTTGTGGAAGCCACAGACTTCCTAGAACGTGGCGCAGCTGCAGTGCAACGATTTTGCATAAATTCAGAAACTGCCGATTCAGAGAACTGAAACTTGACACTGACAACGATTAAGGAACAACTTTGGACCCCCTGAACCATCCACCGGATGAGTAGTTTTGTTGTTTACTCTCAGATCTAACGCTTTAAGACTGAAAAATCCATTCGGAAATCGATTAAAGTCTTTAAAATCAACACACACACACTTATAAATCGGACCCGTGTCACACAATCCGTTTATAAAAAAGAGATAAAAATTAAAATTAATATTTTCAACCCTATTTTCTGATACAAGACCGCAAAGTTGAACAAGAGAAAAAATGAGACGTTTACATAAACAACAGCAACAGCCTGCTCAACATCGAAGTTTGTATGGCCGTAAAAAGATTGGGGTTTGTGCCTCCTTAATAAAGACATTATTTAAAACATTGAAGGTAGCTGTGGTGTGCACTTAAAAATTTGATTAGGGGAGGGGTTTTTTATATTTATTAATAATTAATATTAATTATTATCTATAAGATACTTTTAAAGGAGTTTATTCATGTTAATTGCTTTATAAAAATGTATTTGTCCAACCCTTAAACGAGCTTTAAATTCTGTTTCTAGTAAAATGTTCTTAAGCAGCATTTTTATTTATTTTAAAAATATTTTTAAAATCATAACAATTTTATAAAAGTCCCTAAAATGTTGCTACAAAATCCTATAAACACATTTTTACTTACAAACCTTACAAATTATATAGATTCATCTTTAAAGGATTTAAAAACCCCTATTATTAGCTGAAGTATAATATTTCTGTTAATAAATTCCTTGTTTTTAGCTAGAAATATTTTATCAAGTTCATTTTCTACCGAAATCCTTTCTATATTTCCTAGCAGTGTGCATTCGCATCAATTGCAAAATCCTTCAGGCCAGGACTTGCTCTCTTTTGCTTTGCTTAAACTGCCAATAAGCCGTACACCTACCATCCTAGGACTACCGCCCACTGAAGCAGACCAAGTGCTAGCCAAGGCCAATACTCAGCAAGAGGAGCTCCAAACGGGGGGTCTACATAGACCAACAGACAGATGGATGGATGGATGGGTGAAGAGCCATAAGGATGGATGGATGGATGGATGGATGGATGGATGACTTGGTATACATACACTCATCGCCCACTTAAAACACACAACAACGATTCAAGTAAATCTGTTGTCTTAACGCATATTAAATCAGCCACAATTTGAATGGCCATTCAGCAAGTTGGCCGCCATTGGGTATTGGCTATTTGGTGGTCCTGACTGGGCTGGGTTTGGGGCTGGGCCTGGGCTGGGCTGATGGCTGACGGCTGCCACTTCCCGGGGCTAAATTAAATATGCCGCACTTCAGCTGCCACTCAGGCAATGTCTCAATCAATCAATCACAGCCGGCAGCTGCCGCCTTGTGTATGGAATCGCAGTCGCAGTCCCAGACTGGAGTCCTGTGTCCTTGCGCCTTGCTCCTTGCTCCTTGCCAGCCGCTTCTCGCTCTCCTGGGTTAATTAAATACGCTCATAAATTCAAAAGCATGTTCCACGCTTTCCTCGAGGTTGTCGTTGTTATTGAAACCGCAGAAAGGTTAGGAGTGAACCGCAGAATAGAGATGGCCATCGAATATATCGATGATACAGCAATATTTTATCGATTGGAGATTTAAAAATATATATTTATGTGGGAAATATATTTTAGGGTTAGAGAGAGGGGTTAAGAAGCAGTAAATAGTGTACATATTTGATATAATTAACATAAAATAATATTTCCGCAATTGTTTATCGATATCACCTCGATTATTCTGATACTTTTCGTTTCGGTTATTATTTATTTTCATAAGGATATTCAATATACCCTTCTCTATGCTTCTGTTTCTGCTTTTTCGTTTGCTTTTTGGCTAAAGCGGCCCTCAGTCGCCTTTGAGGTTCCTCGGGACTTGAGATTCGCGACTCGGTTCGGTCAATACCAAGTGCTTTGTTGCCTCAATGTGACAATGCCCGGCCAGCTCATTGCTGCTGGCTCCCTCTCTACCTTGTCACCGGGAGTCCTTGTTAATGCAGCTTATATTGAGGGCCACTGATGGAGGAGGAGGAGGCGGAGGCGGAGGGTCCTTTGAGCTCGACACTCAAGTGCTGTGTTGTTGCTCTGACGTTGCGCGACTTATTGATTGCCTGATTGAATGGCCCGCTTCGGCTTGGTCGAGACCAAGGCTTTCTCCCTTCTTCTTCCCCTTCCCCTTCCCCTTCAACCGCTTCAAGTGTGAAAGCTGAAGAGTGAAGAAAATATCGCTGTACCTGAGGTAGGGGATAGAGGGATTTACCGGAATGCATTGTGGAGTATTTGCAGCAGCAGCAGCACTTGGCACTCAGCCTAGACCTCCTCTTGTCACAAAGCCCCCTCTCTTCTTGGCTCGTTCATTTGCAACACATCTGCGAGGAGATAAAGCGCGGAGCCAAATTGATTTTTTAGTGACCTCGGGCCCCGCGCCAATCTGTCCGTGAATTGACAAACTTCCGAGAAAAACTTCTCTTCTCAATAAAAAAAAAATAAAATAAAATAAAAAACTTTCCACAAACCCAAGTCTTTTTCGGTTTTTGTATGGGATGACAACTTGAGGAGAGCAACTACTAAGCTTGCCGGGTGCGAAGACGTTGGATGGGATGGTCGCTTCTTCCCTGGAAGCCTTTAAATCGAACATTCGTTTTAAATTTAATCAAGACAGCCCAGACAGACCATCGACCACGGACTACCGACCACAATTTAATATTTTGCAACATCTCAAGAAAGTTTCGTGGCGAATTTGTTTTATGGCAACTACCGAAGAAAGAACGATGGACCATTACCATCACCAAGAAGGAGGAGGAGGTGGAGGAGGAGCTGGAGGAGTAGGTGCAGGAGCAGAGCGGTGGTCAGAGTGCAAAGTCTCTCACAAGTCCACTTGACACTAATAACAGATTTTGTGGTCGCTCGCAAAAGTTGTGTAAACAGTGCAACAACAACAACAACAACAAAAGCAACTACAACTACAACTACAACTACAATTGCAGACAGTGGCTCCACTCGTTTGGGGTCACCACCATCAACCTCCAATGGGGGGGGGGTTCACCCACCTCCACTGGCTTTAAGGGGGGGGGGTTTAGGTCCTTCTCCTGCCATTTGCCGCATGCGTCCAGCCTCATTTGCGGCTGCTGTCGAGACTGTCCATCAAAGGGTTAAGTGCCTGGGTGCCTGGCTCTTGGTTCTCGGTTTGGACTTGGTCTCTCTCTCTTTCTACTCTTTGCAGATATATGATGCACCGAACACTGGAGACGGAGGCTTGGACGAGTCTCGAAAAGTCAAAGCCAGAGCACAAAAGTTTTGGTGAAACTTTGCCCACCAGCAGCACCAGCATCACCAGCAGCAGCAGCAGCAGCAGCAGCAGCAACAGCACCATCAGCACCATCTTTTATAAAGTTTGAGGACCATTCGGATCAAATGTCTGATTGATTGCACTGTAATGGCGATGGAAGAGCCACGTCTAATTAATCAGCTCAGCCCATCGTCTACTAGTTAGAGCCAATTAGGACTGGGACAAGAGGCTGAGACTGAGACTGAGGCTGAGACTGAGGCTGAGACTGTTGCTGAGAATGAGGCTAAGAGTGAGGCTAAGAGTGAGGCTTAGAGTGAGGCTGAGAGTGAGGCTATGACTGAGACTGAGGGCTGGGAATGGGACTGAACAACTGAACAAAATGTGGAAAGTTGAGTGCGGTAATAATGGTCAGTTAATCTGGCGACGCGTGGATGCTGGGCTGAGCTGCTGGGCGCTATCGAATTAATAAATTGAATATATCATCAGGCCCCTTGGGGAAGGGGAGGCTGCTGGCCAAGCTCAGGGAGAAAAAGAGGAAGCCGCCGGGGGAGTCCCATTAAAAATGAAAACTTGTCGGCCTACGGACTTTGGCGGCAGTCATAACTTTGGCTTTTACGGCACCGCGCCAGCAACCCGCAGCGATGGCAGATAAAAGGAGCTCGAAGCTGGGAAATTGGGAGCTGGAAGCTGGTAGCTCTGGTAGCTCTGGGTATTTTGTATATACACGAAAAGTGGAGAGAACTTTACCCATCGACCTTGAAACTTCCAGTCGAGCCACAGATATCACATCCTGGCAGAAATGCCTGTAAATTGTATTGCGGAACGAACGAGGGACGAGAGCGAAAGCGAGCCTAGACAATGCCTTGGGCTGCTGCTGCTGCTGCTGCTGCTTCGCCTAGGACCCCTATATTTCATATGGGGTTTTCATGGAGAAAACCCAGTGTCCTGCCCTGCCCCGCCCCCTTTCCATCCCTGGTATTGTGGCTCGTTTTGCCCCAAAGCCAAAAGCTGCTAAATTATTTTGTTATTGCCAGGCGGCAGTGGCAGAGTCCCAGGACCCGTTCCGTTTTTGTAAAGGCGGCGGCGTAGGGATGCCGGCAATGACAGTAAGCGTTAAGTACGAACAAAGTGAAAAGTATTGCCCGTGCGGACCCCCAAGTTTTTTACCCTCCCCCCAACGAAAAACCTACAGCTACAGTTCTCGCCTTCGTCCTGGTCGTACTCTCTCATCGCCCCCCCCCCCTGGTTCAGGCCATCATCAGCCACAGCGTCAAACAAAGCACTTGAAGTGAAACTTTTGCTGGCTTTTTTGCGCTTTGTCTTTACTTAACTTTGGTGCGCTGCAGTTGCCAACTGCAGTTCCAGCAGCAGCAGCTAAAGCAGGAGAGTCCAAAGAATACCCTCTTTATTCCCGCCCCCTTTATTATGCATAAACAAATTAGGGGAAAATGGTAAAATGGAAAGCTTAAATTAAGGAAAACTTGAACAGTTCTTTAGAGCTTGTGATTTAAATTGTGATATATTTTTTTTTTAAATTCAAAACAAGAGGAGATCGTAGGTACCCTTAGGCAGGGCAACACAATAACTCCGTACCGCATCGACGCCCACTCCTGGGCGGCCTTGCCTTTGCTAAACGCAAACATCATCTCGGCATTATTACATTCCGTCGCCGTGTCTGCGGCTTTTCTCGGCGGTAAAAGAAAAGTTTTGCGCCAACTTCACGCGGAACCTGCCTCTGCCTCTGCCCAAAAATATTTCTCAACTGACAGCAGAAGGAGAGTTAGTTAATTTAAGAGCTACTACCTGGTCAGGAGTATATCTTTTACTTTGACTTCCTTAAATTAAGCGGATTTTAGTTCGAAATAAACCCAATTCGATGATTGATTGTGAACCAGGGATGGGAGAATATTATATATAAATCTATAAGATCTATCATCATATCAAAATTCCCTTGATTATAACAAGTATTTTAAGGTTGTCTTGGATATTCCCTAAAACTAGGTTCTCTTGGTTATTTCTTCCATCTAAAAACTGATAACAGTTCCTTCATAAAAAATACCATTCGAAGATTGATTGAAATAAATTACAAGATCTTCCTAGTAATATTTAGTTATTCTCAAAAAAATTGCCCTGATTATATATAAATCTATAAGATCTATCATAATATCAAAATTCCCTTTATTATAACAAGTATTTTAAGGTTGTCTTGGATGTTCCCTAAAACTACGTTCTCTTGGTTATTTCTTCCATCTAAAAACTGATAACAGTTCCTTCATAATAAATACCATTCAATGATTGATTGAAATAAATTACAAGATCTTCCTAGTAATATTTAGTTATTCTCAAAAAAAATTCCCCTGATTATATATAAATCTAAAAGATCTATCATCATATCAAAATTCCTTTGATTATGATAAGTATTTCAAGGTTGTCTTGGATATTCCCTAAAACTAGGTTCTCTTGGTTATTTATTCCATTGAAAAACTGATAATAGTTCCTTCATAATAAATACCATTCGAAGATTGATTGAAATAAATTACAAGATCTTCCTAGTAATATTTAGTTATTCTCAAAAAAATTCCCCTGATTATATATAAATCTATAAGATCTATCATCATATCAAAATTCCCTTGATTATAACAAGTATTTTAAGGTTGTCTTGGATATTCCCTAAAACTACGTTCTCTTAGTTATTTATTCCATCTAAAAACTGATAATAGTTCCTTCATAATAAATACCATTCAAAGATTGATTGAAATAAATTACAAGATCTTCTTAGTTTTATTTAGTTATTCCAAAAAAAAAAAAAAATCCCCTGCCTATAAACCATCTTAAATACAAGATATTCCTTCTTATAAACTCCCCCTATTTTATTTCTCTTCCACCTGAAACTGATATATGTTCGATACGAAACCATTTGCCACAGGATATACATATCTGTCAAATTTAAAACGAATTGGAAGCCGATTATGAGCAATCAATGAGGGAGACATCAGGCTGGGATTCCGTTCAATGGGTAAATGTGTGGCGGTGGCCTAATGATTTATCTTGTTAGTGACCCACACACACACACACACATACACAATTGTCTGCTGGTATAACCCTTCTTTTCCTTTCTGTCGACCTGCGATCCGCAGCCCATCATCAGTCCCCCAGGTAGAAGGCAGAGAGCAGCAAATGTTTGAGCTTGTTTGGAGGCCCAAAAACTCTTACGACTAATATGGAAATGGGTATGGCATTGAGGAGGAGAAGGAGGAGGAGGAGAAAGGCACGGGTGAGTTTTAGAAAGTTAGTGAAAAACACATTGAAAGCCAGGCCGAGGCGGAGAAGGAGACCTAGTTGGGACAGGACTTGCTTTTTTCGTTCGTTCGTTCGCTCTCTTTTTTTTTTCTATTCATTTTGCATTTTGAATGGGTTAGAAATAGAGTCCGTACACGGTTACGGCTATGAGTGTGCGGGTACGACGAGTTCAGGTGACTGGATGGATGGAGGACCGGCACTCGTTAGGGCATTATGTAAAAGGAATTTTTCATTTACGCACATTTCAATGATAGCCAGGACCTGTGCAAGCGGCTTTTGGCCATTGAAACAACTTTCTGCAGCGACAAAATCACACAGAGAGTGAACAGTCAGATATATAGTACATATATCAGAGACACACACTAATAAGAGGACTTTTTGATGGTCCATGGATGCCAGTTTGGCTTGGCTTGGCTCGGCACTTAAATGACTCAAATCAATCAAAAGAAAAAGTTTTTTTGCCGGGAGTTGGCCAGGACTCAACTCAAGGACCAACTCTCGACTGGCCGCAGGCGGGAGTGCGTGGCAGTCATTTGTGAGTGAGTGACAGCTGATGTGGGTTACCCTACACGTATGTCTGCAATTTCAAAATAAATAATTTATGACCTCTCAATTTCTGTTCTGTTTTGTATTTTTTTTTTTTGTTTTGTTTTGTTTTGTGGTTGGAGCCGCCGCCATGACTGGTGCCACATTTGTTTAGACCAAGTTTGGCATGAATAGGGGTCACCTTTTTGGCCCATCTATTAGCAAGGCTTTTTCCGAATGTCCTGCGAAATTCAATTAAAAGTCCAATTGTGTTTGATGAAGAGTGGAATATGTGGGTATGTGTGTGTGTGTGTGTTAAGAATTTAAATGAAATTATTCTATTGAATCAACATTGGTTTCGAGATCAATAACAATAATAATAATAATAATAAGGGTTCTTCTTCCTTCAACTCTCTGTGTATCCGGAATTAGGTTTGTTTTATTAACAAAATCAAGTGGAAAATATTATATATGCAAGTTGCTCGACACTCTTTTTCGGGGAACAAAGTTTCCCTGGACTCCAAGTCTTTTTCCACAATTAAGAATTTAATGAATATTAAAATCGAAACAATATTGAATTAAATTGAGAAATGGGAATTGCTTCAATTACCAAGGGGGTTTTATTTTTGGATAAACTCGAAGATAAAAGCCCAGCAAACACACACACACACACACACACACACACACACACATTTTGGGCAGTTTCGACTTAAATCCGAATTATGAAAGCCACAAAGCCTAAGAAGAGAAGCCACTTTTTGGCCACGAATAAAATGAAATGCATTTGCATTCAAACCGAGCCTTGTTTTTTTTTGTTTTTTTTTTTTGACCTAAATATGTATGTTTTGGGAGCTTGAGATGGGAAATGCTGCCCGAATGCCGAATACAAAATACAAAATGCATGAAAAACGAAGAAAACCCCATTGGAAAACTAATAAAAAAGTAAAGCGAGAATGGAATATATGGCAGGAGCAAATAAAAAAACAAAAAAAAATCTGACAAAAAGCAAAGAAAGGTTAAGAAAAAAAAAAACTGAAGAAAAGAATAATAACAAAATCGACAGCGCCACGAAGATACAAAATATATATAAAATCGAGAGAAGAAAAAACTAAATAAAGGCGGGAAGGAGAAAATCATAAAAACGATATGAAATTTATGCGCATATTTCATTTCCTCTGGCTGAAAGGTTGCTTCCTGCATTCAAGCTCCGCCAGAAACCGAGGCAACCAGCAACCAGCCAGCATCTTCCATCTGCCTGAGCACTCCTCTGTGTGTGTGTGTGTGTGTGTCTGTGTTTGTATCTGTGTTGTCCGTTTCTTGTAGCGTTTTATTCGATATTTTCTTTACATTTTCATGTGCTGGCTGCGGTTGTTATGATGATACCATGCCCCTTCATATTCTATGCCAATGCGCCCACCACCGACACCGACACCGACACCGACATTACCATTACCCAGCATTCAACTTCGACTCGACTTGGTTCTTATGGCCTTCCCTTCCCTTCCCCCGAACAACACTTGGTAGTAGAGGTACACATGTCCCATCTCCTGCACTTTATCGGTCGAAGGGGGAGAAAGAAGCTCTTTTCGTGTGTGACTTGCATTTTCAGTGTAAGCAGCCTGATGATTCAATTTTGGAATTAGTTTCGGAAATTAGACACCTTGTTGAAGAGCACACAAAGTCGTTTAGAATAGGTCTAAAGTGATTTTCACTCATAAAAAAAATATCTATGTACCATCTGTAGTAGGCTAGTAGACGGTCACACTATATTATCGATACTACACCCTAAGCTAAGTAAGCCTATGTTAAACCTAAGTAATCGATGTTAAGACTATGTTAAAAACTAAGTTAACAGAACGTATGTTAAGCACGATCCATTCTGTATTGGCGAGCGAAATAAAGAAGATGGATAAAGTTATTTTTGTGTTGAAATTAAACCTTCCTCCCACACTTCTTTGCTGTAATTTTTTATGAATGAAATATGTAATTTTTTATACTATAATTATTACAAATTAAAAGTTTTTTATCAGCTTAAATAGATCTGAAAAAATAGATCTTTATCCTTTAAACAAACATCTAACTTTCCTACTGCTATTTGCCACCGTATTGTAACCTAATATATTTTCCTATTTATTTTTTTTTAGTTAGTTGCAGTGCGGTTTCTCCGCGAACATGCATTTTTATTGCCACCTCTGGCACGACTCGGCTCAAATTTCCTGTCCAATCTGACCCTGATGGCTTGCGATGTTGCCGCTCTTGTCCGGGATATTGATTCGGAGCGCGCGATGCTAATGCTGGTCGGCGGTTCCCCAGCGACCTGTCCCGCTCTCAGCCCTGCCTCAATGCCTGCCTGGCTCTGCCCTCCGATTGACGTGCTGGCTGGTTGGTTAGAAATCTTGTCTCTACAACGCCTGTCGTAGCACTTTGTGTGGCCCGTTAGCGTCGTAAAATATTTGCCATCATGTTGCCGGAGCAGCTCATGGTCTCATGGACCAGCCCACATTGAATGCAGTCACGCCCGCAGGTACACAGCCATTGCCCAGTGAGCACCTTTAACCCCACACATTCCACATATTGCCTGACTTGTTTTCCAAGGAAATGGGTAACAAAAAAGTAAGAAATCTTTACGAAAAGCCTTAGGGTATAATAAGTAGAAAAAAAGAGAATGTCTAGGCACTGATTTGACAATGATATATTTGGTTCTTAAATCATAAAAGGTGAAGTTTCTTTATAGTAATTATTAGAAAATATAAAGAAAAGGTTAAGCACAAATTTTCTTAAAGATATATAGAAATTTGACTTATAAGAAAATCTGTAGAGTAGGTAAGGAATCCTCTCTGGAATACCTGTTATTAAAGACCCAAAAAAGTAGGCAATACTTCATCCTTTTCACTAGTCTTAACTTTTTATTTAGAAATGCATTTTTATTAAAAATATAAAATAAATATGTTTGTGTATTTCCTGACTTCCTTTAACCTAAACACTCCACACATTTTCTATATACCCAAAACTCAAAGCCTGACAACCACCTGCTGCCTCTGGCCATTTAATGCATTACGTGCATCGAAAATCTAAGCGCCACAAAAATCGCAGTCTCCTCCTAAAAGTCCAATTCGAAGTTGGATGAAATTAAATTATATTGCCAAGCGGAACGGTGCCAATGGACGGGAGCCAGGCCAAGCCGAAAGCCATCGAATGGAACCAAAGCTATACGGGGGGAACTCCCGTGGACCAATGCTCCTCCTTCTGCTTCTCCTTCTCCTCCTACTCCTCCTGCACACAGCCCCTAAATTACCGTCATATATAACGCCCGCGAATTTCCTTTTGTCACGACACTTCCCCCTCACAGCCGCCGCCTCAATTGCCGTTTTCATCTCAATCTGCCTCCAAGGAGGAAAAGTTTACCCGGCTAATTTCCACTTGCACCTACGCGGCGCGAAGCGGCTGCTGCTCTCCCTGCTCCTCCTCCAGACGATGGCTACGGCGACGATGAAGTGATTGAGGCAACAAAAGATGCAATAATTTATGCCGCAAGAACGCATAAATCTGTCAAAGTTGCTTAAAAATTATATAAAAATAAATAAAAATCCACGAATGGAGAAGCGTTCAGGCGAGGCATCGAGGAGGAGGAGGAGGAGGAGGTGTAAGGTGGCAGCCAGTTTTTGGGGGGAAAAAATAAACAAATGAAAGACAAAGCAGAGACATTGTATACATACATACATATATACTCGTATATATACGCATAATGTGTTTTATTTTTTGTCTTGTGACTGTGACTGTGACTGGAATCCCCACTACACATCTTCATCTGGCAGTAAACAAATTAAATTATTTATCGTTAATTGTTTTCTTCTCCGCTTTGTGCCGCCAGCTCAAAGAAATGCTTCTGCTCCGGTCAGCCATGCTCTCTCAAGCGTCAGCAGGAGGAGGGGATTGGGACTGGGACTGGGACTGGGAATAGGAATAGGAATATAGGAAGGAATATAGCACGGGGATCAGCCGGCCGTTCGTCAGTTGTCAGCTCATCAAATTGTCTACTTTCTGCTGATTTAAGTAGTCGTGTGGGCCCATTAAAAATAAGCACCGCCACGGCAGTAAATCTTAGCGTTCTCTCCTCTCGGTCTTTAAATGTCGTACCATATACATACAATGTATATGTATTCCGCCTTGTTTGTATTCACGGAAATATCGGGATTTTGGGGGCTTTACGAAAGGGAGGATTGCCTGGGAATAACCTAGCTGTAATCCGATTGTTTAAAAAGCCGAAATTTACACTTTACACTTGTCACACGCCTGGGATTTATACAAAAAAAATAGGATGAGTTCAGAGTTTAAGTTAAATAATTTAAATGAGTTCGATATATTATCGATATGATCGATAGGCATATTTAAATATTTAATAAATGTAGCTAGACAATAAAGATATAAATATTTAACTAAAATTGTGAAAAGATTCTCAATCTTGATTAATTTTATAATATTATGACATCGAAATTAAACTAAAGTTGTAAAAGCAGTTCGATAATTCAACGATAAAATCGATTCTTAAATTTGTTTAGCTCAAAAAACTCGCAAAATAAAGCAAGTAAACTCCATATTTGTTATTTGGCAACATTTTACTTCAGAATAAATACTGCCAAACAATATTTCCTACCCAAAAATGCCAGAAAATACATACTTAAAGACTGTAACTTTAGTCACCCGAGTGGTAGTAGTTGCTGTTGTTGTGTGTTGTTCGCCTGTTAAAGGGTGCATTTAGTTGTCACTCGAACTTTTCGATTCAATAAACACAAAATGCTGCTTCTTGCTTGGGGCAATATGGCCTGGCCCAAACTTAGGGAGGAAAAAGTAGAAATATTGGCACATTGTGACAGCTATCTTAGTACTTGCAGGAAGAAAGATAAAAGCAAGTCTGGAGACCTGCTCCTGCTCCTGCCACCAACTAAATTTGTTTTTGCAGCCAAAAGATTCGATCAACTGTGTTACACTTGAATGTGCCTTGTGTTTCGCTTTTAACATATAAATCGAAGTATTTACAACAGATTTAGTTGGGGCAGCTGGTTAATACATTAGCATTCAGAATGGATTTACAACTGCCGTCGTTCGTGTCTTTGCCGATAAAGTTTAACGAGTTTTTAATGGTTTCTAGAGGTGGCAAAAGGGAAAGAAAAGAACATGAAGAACACTTTCAGACGAAATGCCAACAATATGTTATACATTTTAATTGTTGTGTGGCTCTTTTGATGATCCAAACATCAGCAGCAGCAGCAGCAGCAGCAGCAGATGGCTGACACAACATAAACTCTAAATCCAGCATTGGGCCAGAAAGTCGGGCCCAGATTAGACCCCGAGGTTTTTTTGAACTTTCCCCCCCCCCCCCCCCCCCCCCCCCCCCCCCCCCAGCTCCGGCAACTAATTAGTTTTGCATTTTTAACAACCGTATCGCGGTAATGGAGCAACTGGGAGGCAACCGACAGGCAACAAATGGAGATTGCTCAGGCACAGAGAGAAAATATGCGAATATTAGGATTTTTTCAGGATTTAAATATACTTCATAGGCACACTAAGCCCTGCTCTAGAAGTTCTAAAGGAATACAGTTAAGGATATTCATGAAAATTCAAAAATTTCAATAAGAATTATCCCATTTATATTTCCGGAATTTATTTAAAATAAATGCTGTACTTTTACTTATATTTCAAAACGATAAAGCTCAAAATCAATGCAATTTAATTACGCCAGAAAACACATGCTGTTGTATTTTTCATATATATATTTTTTTTTGCGTGTCAGTTTGAGGCCAAAGAGAATCCGAAACCAAAAACTAATGCCTGGAAAAACAAAGTTTTGCGCAAAAACCGCTAAGAGCGCGCTGTCAATCAAGCGGCCAGACACACTGTACGTTAAGTTTTGGTAGCAAGAGCACCCAGAACCACAGCAGCAACATCACCACCATCCACCACCATCCACCACCACCACCACTAGCTGCTGCTCCTCAGCCATATAACACACCACCGCAAACCCCGGACTTGGCTTTGGAGTGGAGCTGTCAGGTAATGGCATGAATCGCCATGGGCCTCGCTCGAACCTCGAAAATTTGCGAGAGACCTCAGCAATATAGAAGCCACCACTACTTGGGCGGTCGGTCGGTCGGTCCTGTAGTTGGGAGCTGCTGCGTATCGATGGACGATCCCCGTCTGGCTGTCCGTCTACGTGCCTGTTCAGCAGATGCCTTCTCACAGATTCACAATCTTAAATGCAGGATTGAATTAAGGCAAAACGGTTATAAAGAATATAGCATAGCACGCTGTCCATAAATAATAAGGAAACTATCTACTTTAGAGGTTTGCCTGTTCGGGTTTTGATCTTTGAAAAGCAAATTTTAAATAATATTCGAAGAAGAAAAGATATTTCAGGTATTTTGCTGGCTGGCTGGCTGGCTAAAACTAAAACAGATTTGGACGCATTTTAATGTAATTACATTAGGGAAAATTACATTAAATAATAAGAGTGACAAGCCAAAGTCGCCCGCCAAATGACAGCCAATTTGCCAGCACACGGCCAGAGAGGAGGAGCTTCAACAGCAGCAGCAGCAGCAGCAGCAGCAGCAGCAGCAGCAGCAGCAGTAGCAGAAGCACTGCCGCCACCGCACAAAGTCAAACCAAACCAAAGACAACATCAACTCGAGTCAAGTCAAGTCAAGTCAAAGTAAGGGGAAATCCAGGAGAGGCAGCAGCTTCATCAGGGGGCCAAAACTCTGACGTCTCGTTATGTTTGCTTTTTACAGAATTCGACACTTGAAGTCTAATAAATAAGTTATGACAGTGACCACCGAAATGTCCCATTCCCGCATCCCGCATCCCGTTCCCTGTTTCCCGTTTTGTTGTAACTTCCGCCGGAGGCTGAGTCTTGATTCCTGGGGGAGAAGTCACCTTGAGTGGTCCGGGGGCCATTGTTAATAGCCACTGATGCTGCCTGAACTTTGACCCGGGCAACCGTATATCTTTTTTTGGTAAAGGAAGAGATATGTTCGAATTGCTCTCGGTACGTCACCTCCGGTACATCCTGGACAACCCGGCCTAGTCCTAGACCTGCCACACTCCTGCTGACTGCTGACATTTCTGTTTGCCTGTTTGCCTTTCTCCCCCTGCCTCTAATGATGCCACCGACTTCTTGTCAGCGGCTCTTGGCTCTGTGGGCTGTGGGCTGTGGACTGTGGGCCAACACAGTCTGTGGCCTGTCCAGGTGCCCGTCCGGGGCTCAAGGTGTTGTCATTAAAAATGATAAATATATTGTGTAATAAAATGAACGGACAGCGTGTTCCCCGGTTTGTCGCATCAAGGACGACAAGATTGTAACTGTCATCTGGGATTGTGGCCGTCGCCTTTGGAGCTGCCATCTGCCGGCTGCCTGCCTGGCCGAGTTTGCCAAGCTGACTAATTTGAGAGAAGAAAAGTGCCGATGATTGTGGCCAAAAGGAAGAGGAAGGAAGTGTACTTTTCTACAAGTTACGTGCCTGGAAAATGTATATATTTTTTGCTTGGTGAAAGTTTAAGTTTTTTTTTTTTATAGATAAGACCACTTAACACATTTTGTTGCCTTCCTGTGACGGTTACATTTTTTCATAAACGGCAAAAGCGATATGAACCATTTAATCAGTGAATTGTACTTGAGAAATATATTTAAAATAAAATTATTGTTACTGATACTTCAAAGAGTACAATTTACTTAATTTTTTTTTACTAAATTCTAAATTCTCTAAATGATTTTAAATTATAAAATTTGTTTCAACTATTAAACAATATTTTCTTCACTACTTTTATCGGTAGTTTTGATAGAATGCTGTAAAAGGACATAGATAACTTATATATACAAATATTATTATTAATTGACCAACATAACAGAGCCCCAAGATATATATAGGAG
The DNA here is from genome assembly GCA_008042515.1 of Drosophila truncata. Taxonomy (NCBI): domain Eukaryota; kingdom Metazoa; phylum Arthropoda; class Insecta; order Diptera; family Drosophilidae; genus Drosophila; species Drosophila truncata. The sequence goes on along the minus strand of VNJQ01005871.1, from coordinate 13,252 downwards.
CCTATTTTACATAAAAATAAAATGTATCGATTGTTTTGCATGGTATTTATCGGTAGTTTTGATAGAATGCTGTAAAAAGACATCGATAACTTATATAAACAAATATTATTTTTAAACAATATTTTCTTCACTACTTTTCAATAATTTTCCCTTAAAACATACATATTTCAAATATTAAACAATTTTTAACTAAAATTTTCATCAAATGAAAACTATTCAGTCTTCATGCATATTTGGTATATGAAAACTTCTAAAATTCGCCCTTTTTTATTTACTCTGTTATTAAATTATTCCAGGCCCATGGGTTTTCAACACAATTAGCGATGTAATGAGTTGAAAAAATCAAACAATTAAGCTCCGGATAGTTGATAAACCACCAAAACTATCATGATTTGTCACGGCCTGATGGGTAATTCGTAACTAAAAAAAGTGTTAAATGTTCACTAGAAATTTTAACTAGGTGAATGAGCAATCATTGTGTAACTTCCTAAATGGAAGCACACACACACAACAAATGTTTTTAGAAATCACAACAATATATCAATCTGATGTTGCTGTTGCTGTTGCTGTTACTGTTGCTGATGTCAAAATGATTTTACGGCATTCCATTTGGGGTTGAGGGGAGACCCTTCAAATTTAATGAGAATGATTGCCGATGCCATGAGGGAGCCCCACTAGCCACCACTATTGGGGCATTGGGAGTGATCGAAGTGGTTGTCGGCACATGGCATAGATTACGCGTGACCCCCGCGCCAACGAGATGTCTGATTGCCGCCACATAACAGATGATTGGCATAACAGTATTTGGCGGCAGTGCCCAGTTTCCACCCACCTTCCATCTCTCTCTCTCTCTCTCTCTGGTTTTACTTTCCCAGTTTTCCTAGTTCCCGGTTCCCAGTTTCCAGTTCCCAGTTCCCAGTTGGCTGTGAAGTGGAGCGAATAACCGGGCCCACGGCAAATAAACGGCCAAGAGCCAGCGGGCCAACAAAAGCGACTAACAACACGTGTCGGGCCTGCTGCTGTGCCTTTGTTTGTGGGCCAGAATCTGGCAGTTGTTGGTTGGTTTTTGGGGGCCCTGGCCCCACTGCCAACGCCACCGCCACCGCCGAATCATGCAACAATAAATCCAAAACAAAAGCCGAAAAAACATTCACTTAACAAGGCTCATAAGTAACATGACAATTATTGGCCTCTAACATACGACGACGACGAGTCGCGATGGCTCCGAGGGGAGAAATGTATATTAAAATAACAAAGGAAACGAAATACTGAGGTTTAAGGAGTGGCTTGGCTTTGGAATGCCCTATGTGTGGAGCCTATTTTACATAAATATGCAATTTATCGATTGTTGTGCATGGTATTTATCGGTAGAACTGATACAAAAGTAAAAAATTTCAACATTTCGATACATTATTAGGGTATCGATATTTTCCTTAAAATATTGTCTGAGAAAGGAAAGCTATACTGCGGTTTAAGGAGTGGCCTTAATAAATATAAATATATTATTTATCGATTGTTTCGCATGGTATTTATCGGTTGTTTTGATAGAATGCTGTAAAAAGACATAGATAACTTATATAAACAATTATGATTATTAATTAACGAACAGAAAAGAGCCCTAAGACATATATAGGAGCCTATTTTACATAAAAATAAAATGTATCGATTGTTTTGCATGGTATTTATCGGTAGTTTTGATAGAAAACTGTAAAAAGGTATCGATAACTTATATAAACCAATATTATTATTAATTGACCAACATAAAAGAGCCCTAAGAAATAAAAAAACCACATATACTGACATTGAAGTCAAATGTAATGGTTAATCCCTGGTAAAAGCCATGTGCAACGATAAAATACCAAGTTTAATATCACATTTACTATTCAAACGCGACATTTCAATAGAAACACACATCAATATTTCCTTGCCTTTGCCCGAACTTTCTCTAATTGCTGCCATCTATGTCACTCCCACCCAAAATCCAGCGCTAATGAACTTAATTGCTCGCCATAAGACTATTAGCATCGCATTGCCATCGCCACTAACCAAACTGTTTACACATCGCCACTTGGTCACTCGGGCATGGGATCACCCACGATCGGTGGGAATAACTATATGTATGGTATATGTATATATATATTGTACATTCATGTGAGTATTACTGCATAATCACCTATCGCCGGCTGATGGCTCCTGAGTTATGGCTCAATTAAATCCGAGTGCATGCAGCTGCTGCCGTTGACTTGGCGAATGGCATTCATTACTCATTCTAATTATTCAAACACACTTTTCCACCGTGCTCTGGAACAGGTGAAGGTGAACCGCAGGGCCAGAGACCAGACCAGAGACCAGACCGGACCTTAGCAAACAGTTCTTATAATTATTAACGTTACCTGCAACGACACAGAGAGAGAAAGAGAGAAAAAGAAAAAGGGAATGAGTATAAATTCAGTATTCAGGTGGAGAACTAACTGTCTGCCCATTAACAGGTATTTTCTCTGGGATGAGCGCCTGTAACGTTGCGTTTGTAATGGATGAGGAAATAATTTGTGCTGGGGAACACTACAAAAAACATATATAGTACATAGTTTACACGAAGATACGTCTGTGTGCCCTATGGCGTTTTTTTTTTTTTTTGTGTTATTACTTTTATTTTTGTTTTCGATTTTTTATTGGATTTTTAATCAAAAGACAAGCTGGCGGCGGACGCCCTTTACATGTGACTATGTAGGTCATCTATGATGGACGTGGCCGACGTAGCCGACGTAGCCGACGTAGCCGACGTAGCCTCCGTCGCCGCAGCCGCAACCGTATCGCTGAGTTGAGTTCACAAAGTTCACGCGGAGCCGGGAGCCGGAGACCCGACACGCCATGCCACATAGCGCATATGGACGTAGAGTCTTTAGCGGATCGGGGATCGGGGATCGGGGGAGAAGGCCTCATCGAAACATTGAGCCTAGCTGGAGTGGAAAGGGATGTGGCCAGCCAAGTCAAGCCAAGCCTACATGGCCCGTCAACGGGTTGCCTTCTGCCTTCATCTTTTTTCTGTATTTTCTTTTTTTTTTTGGCATTTTGATTGGCTTTCGTGTAGCGTAATGTCGAGCACGGTGCTCGATGTGGGCCGTGTTGTCGTGTCCGTGTCCGGAAGGCCGGTCTGCGTCTCACCACCTGGCGGGACACCTAGGCTATATGTGTATGAAGGACCCGTGACCTTTGTCACAACTGTCAATTATGCAATAAAAAAAAATATCCTGAATTAATAAAGGCAATAAAGGTGCAGAAAGGCGGCTAACAGCAAAAATAAAAAAAAAATAAAAAAATCAAGAGAAAATAACGCTACAAATTATGGGCTTGGACTAAAACCAGAATAGCTAAAAGAAAAACACTTTCTAGGCTATATTTATAAAGCCAACATTAAACCATTAGAAAAAAAAAAACCTTAGAAGAAGCTTTAAAATGCAGAGGTAAAGGTAAAGTTAATGACACAAAATAGGAACAGTGATTAGTGAGAGCATTTTAAGCTGTATTTAAGATTTCAAGACCTCTCTATACTAACTCTAATTTTTAATGAAAGCAGACTATATTTCTATTAAGCAATCACTGATATTCCAAAGGAATATCATCAAATCATAAGTCAAAAGGCATTGGGAATTGAAATTATAAAAAGTTAATCACAGTTACACAAATGAATGGCACTAAATCATCCATTATCCGCTAATAAATAGATGGATGGCAGGGGAATGTTGACTTTGGGCATTTGCTAAAATTAATTTGCAAAACTGCAGCTGATGGAAGGATGAAACTGGAACTGAACAGAAACTGGTCCTGTCCCAGTTCCATAATCTGCAAACAGCAATATGCCCCCCAAAAACAAAAAGCATACGTTTTCCCCAGCCGAGAAGAGAGAGAGAGATATCCGTGATGAATAATAAGCGATTAGCGACAAGAGATAAGTTGGCTCAGCTGCCAAGGCAAACACGTTTAGTGATTCAACCATATTTTCGCCTTAAAACCCATCCTTCAACCCAAAAAAAAATAAAAAAAAACAAAAAAAAAGGGGGAATTTCAAAGCAAAACCCACCGTGCACAGTGATTCATCCTAAAGCCTATTCCGGGGACACAACGCCTCGGGGGAGACGGGCCCCAAATCAATTCGGCGACAATTTGAAATCCGAGCAGACTTTTCGTTGGGGGACCCCAAGGGGAATACCGAAATATACCCAAAACATTTGCCATTCGCTCCCCCGGGGCCTTGATGAGCTCAGCAGCGTGGCAAAACACCTACGGACTACGGGTTACGGACTACGGACTAAGGCCTAGGGACTACCTACCAGAAGACCCAAAACCCACATCCACACTCCCAGTCACTTTTGTGGGTAAATAGTCAGCATGTGTCTATAAAGCAGCCGTTGTCCGTCCAACCTGGCCAATATATATACACACACATATATATATATATATATATATATATATATATATTTATGCATGCAACAAATAATAGAGCAACTTGACTTGCCAGGAGTAGTCGCCAGTCGGTGAGCTTGGGGGCGTCGAGAAGTTGAAACTTTGGTGTTCTCTGAGTGTGTGTGTTTTTGCAGGGCGTACAGGAGTGTGCGAACACGCCCCCGTCTTTGACGGAGCTAATCAAAGGTTCGGATTTCCCCCCAGCCAGGACATACACACATACACACACACGTGCCTTGGGCTCCAGTGCCTGTGGGTCAAGTGACCAGGACGAATTTGCTTGATTACAATCACCTAATGTGCCCGAAGAAAGTTCATTGATTTTGGATGGATGGAAATATAAGAAATTCTAAAGAATATAAAGTTTCTATTTTGTTCTTAATTTTTGCTAGTTTAAGTCTATTAAATATTTTTCTGTCAGTTTCTATAAAGTAATTACAATCCCCAAATGTGCCCGAAGAAAGTTCATTGATTTTAGATGGATAGAAATATAAGAAATTGTAAAGAATTTAAAGTTTCTTCTGTAAAGGAAGAAGTATGTATATTTTGTTATTAATTTTTGCTAGTTTAAGCTTATTAATAAATATATTTTTCTTTAATATTTATTAGCCTTTTTATAACCAAGTTTCTATAAAGTAATTACTTCTAAATAACTATGATGATTTCCTTTTAATATTCCCTTTCAAGTCCACCCCTGACCTCTACCATCATTTAAAATTTTTGCCCATTAACCCTGAAAAGCTGGCCCATTTTATTCCTGTTTTTCCTGGGAATTTACTGTCTCATCATCCTTTTTTGATAACTCTCAAAGCTTTGGTCTCAGGTTTTTTTTTTTTTTTTGTTTTTTTGTTGGCTTCACGCCTGCCTCTGCGGCAAAGTGTTTCTCAAACCGCAAATGTTGGTCTTTTTGTTGCTCTGGATTGCAGGACTAGGGAAAGAGCTTCGGCTTTTGCTTTTGCTTCTGGATTTTGCCAGCAATTTGGTGTATTCATTTTGGTTCGCGGTGGCAGTCGAATTGCTACCATTTTTTCGTTTGCATCATTTCGTTGGACTAACGATCGGAGTGGTAAAATCTGTTGCGCGGCTACTTAAGTCGAGGCCAGGAGCAGGACCAGGAGCAGGACCAGGAACAGAAGCAGAAGCAGGAGCCAGAGGAGCGGCAATAAATATTTATTATGTTCGCTGCTGTCGCATGTCTGGGATTCCTTCGTTCCGATTGCCTTGTTCGGTGTTCAGTGTTCAGTGTTCGGTGTTCGGTCTGCTGCAAGGAATTTGCTGACTGACAGATAAAAGCGAATCGCCTGATGCAAAAAATAAAACAAAAAAAAAAAAAAGGGAAGAAGGAGAGCAAAGTGTGAGTTGGGCGCCGCCCCTCTTACACTTGTCTACAGCTTTTGGGTTCTGCTCTGTTTTCATCTTGCTTTCTTCTCCTTTTTTTTTTGTCGAGGAGGGGACGTCATAAAATGCTTTGCTCGGCTTTGACTCAGCAGCAGGCTTGCAGGCATTCGTTCACGAATATGCAAAGTGAAAAGGATTTCAGATGAATTTGTTATGCGCATTTTGATGTCATTATCCTTAAAAGTCATTGGCCTTTCGCCCCTCTGCCATCATCATCATCATCAGCAGCAGGAGCATCATCAGCATCGTCGTCGCCACCGTTTATAAGTCTTTGTAAAATGCCAACTAACCAATTTCATGCGAGTCATATACATGATTTAGTTGGGTTCACTCGAGTGTGAACAGTGAACCCTCAATTAAATGAACTTTTTGATTGTTATTTTTAAGAGTTTAAAAGGCTTTATAAAACATTATAACATTATAAGACAAGTTAAATCTTCTTAATAAAAAACCTAATTATTATCCCAATTAGAGGTGGAGAACTATCGATAATTTTATCGGCATCGATAGTGATCTAGTGTTCTTTTCCCTAAAATCGTCTGAAAAATAAGATAATACGTAATTTTTAACACTAAACATTCTCTTTTTCAAAAAGCGCTTTATATTTTAATAGATTCTATTAGTTTTATTTTATTTTTCAGACGAATTTAGGGAAAGGAACACTAGATCACTATCGATAGTTCTCCACTTCTAATCCCAATATCTGAAATATTTAAATCCTCAAAATATCTTTAAGAAACTGTATTTCATTAAAAAACCATTTTTAAGTACTCTTTTCCAACTACAATAATGTTTCAAGTGCTTAATTTGCCAAGTGCATCTATGTATGTATAAAAAATTTCCCACCAATTTATACACCACTTAATATTAATGCTTAATTATTCATCTTCCAATAAGTGTGTTAATTATTTTCCACAGCTTACTTTAATTAACTTTCCCTGGGAAATTGTGGTAAATCACTAACTGAATTTAGGCCAGGTGGCGGCAATGGTTTAATCTATTTACTTTCCTTTCGGTTAAGTACTACTCCCCCCTTTTTCCCGCTCTTACTCAATCGATTAGCACCCAAAAGACCGAAGAGGAGGAGGAGGAAATAGCTGCTACATGAACGGATATGGATGTGGATATGGGCCGGAAACTCCTTTATTTGTCTATCAAAATGCGTCTGTGTCTGGGAAACATTTATTAGTTGCGTGCTAAATGTCAATTGTCATAATTAAATGTGACATCCCCGAAGCCGTTTGGAATTAGAAAAAGCTTTTAGCAATGCACAAAAAGCAATTTCAAGGGACCAGAGACCGGAGACCAGAGAAGCTATGAGCTCGGAGCTCGGAGCTCTGCCAGCCAGTCTGTCTGTCTGCCAGTCGTCCGTCCGTCTGTCGGAATGGCTCTGTGAATTTAACCTTATCGCCTTCGAAACGGGGTGCTAATTGTATCGGCCTTTGGCAGCAGTTCGTCCCATCCATCCATCCGCTCCCATTCCGATCCGAGTCGAATCGAGCTGAGAAGCAGTATTCCGTATCAGTATCAGTATCAGTTTTCCAGGCCGTTCGCCTCCTGTTTTATTTATTTTTATCGCAATTAATTAATGTGTCTAATGGCATTGGGTTACGACTGCGCCCGGCTTTAACCCATTTCGTTGCGCAATCCGCTGGCACAGTGGTGAATAATCAATGGGATTTGAGTTGAAAAATATAATATTAAATATTATTAAAATATAAAAAAATAATACAAATTAAAATAAAACTTTAAATGTATACAAATAATATATTCCCAGGTTCGATTTTCATTCTTTCAAATTATGTATGCCTTTTTGCTAATTTAGCTCATAGCTAAGTATTGTAGCTTTCTCGGTACCCATTTTACTAAAAATTAGCCTAAAGATCTATTATATAAAAACAGATAAATTATTTTTAATTTTTTTTTTAAATATATAAGAATTTTTTAATTAAAAAAATACAACGTTTTTTTCCCTTTTTTTAATTGAAGTTTTAAATAATATACAAACATTGTTTTCTATCCTAAGCAAATATTAAGTATACCTTTCTATATTTTTAGCTTTATTTGTATGTTCAGATATTGTTTAAAAAGTAAAAAAAAAAATAAGAAATTCCCATATTTGTTTATTTAAGTATTAAATAATATAAAAAAAAATAGTTTTCTATTTTAGGCAACATTAAAATACATCTTTCTAAATTTTTTGGATATATTTGCATGTTCCAAAGTGTGTAAGGTTTAAATACATTTCCTATACATAATCTATTGCTTATATGTATAGTCTCTCTATAATACTTTATTTTCCCTTTAAAGGTCAGGGAACATATGATAGAAATAAACTAGAGTACCCTACAGCCCGCCCCTTCCATTATTGATCCTTGAACAATACAAATAGACAACATTATTCATTTGCATATCGTGTCAATTAAGTGAAGCTTTCGCTGGCACACACCCCACTGTGCATTCCGCTAGTCCTCCCTTTCCCTTCTACATACCATCCATTCATTCATCCCCCTGCTTTCCTCCTTTCCTCCTTTCCTCCATTCCTCCATTTATCCGTCCATGCGTCCGTCCATCTATCATCCAGTGGCGGCAACGTCTGTCCAATGTGTCGGACGTGCGCTTGTCTAAACGCATGCATAATGCCAATCAATCAAACACAATTATAAACTCTATTGGGGCGATGTCTCCCTCTATACCTCCATACCTCTAAACCTAGCCTCTGTAGCCCCCCTGCTGCCTCCTCCCGCGCAACGTGGCATATCGAGCGCACGTTGCAACCAGTTATGGCAAGTAGTAATGGCGTGTAATAGCCTGCAACGGTCCCTGACTTGCAGTCTTCGGCTTCAGCCCCGGCAATTTGCCCGGCGTCCATGTAATCGCTATGGTGGCATTAAATCGGACCACACACACACGGCACACACACACACACACACACACACCTCATGTTACCAAAGTAGGCAAAAGCGGCATAAAATTCGAGTGAAAAAAAGAAAGAATATAAATGCCGGGGAATGGGTTTTTTTTGTACAGTTTGTTATCTAAACCTAGTTACAATTTCAAATAAAAACGAATTAAATACAGAAAAGCTATCAAGAGAATTATTTTTGCAAACAAAAAGTGTTGCCTACTGTTAGGGGCCATCTAGGGGTTAAATTTGGGGGAGTAACTGAAATTATCTTTCTGTATATTATAATATAATATATAATATATAATATATAATATATAATATATAATATATAATATATAATATATAATATATAATATATAATATATAATATAATGTATCTATACATAAATGTATATAATATTTGTGTAAATGGTAAGCTAAATAATTCATATTTTGTGTTATAAGAACGACTACGTATACGTAATATAGTCTGGTTATAAAATATTACTCATACGCCGGGTTGGTCCCGAGTTTTTCTTGGGTTTCTTGGATTTTTATAGAGATAAAAAAAGGAAACAAAGCACTTAAGAACTATTGTATAGTAAGACTATTTCCCTCTACGGATTTGCTTTCATAAATCTCAGAACATGATTGAACATGATTACTTAAATTCAAACTAAATAAAATATTGAATAAAAAATTAAAACAACAATTGAATTAAGAAATATATATATAATATATTTTAAAGAATCTTTTGCTGCTAGTTCTTCTCCGTTTAGTTCCCTTCGTGCTGGATTTATTCACCTAATCCTAATAATTAATTGAGCCGCATTATGCGGTGCTTTCTTTTATTTTGTTTTAAGCCACACGGGCATTTGCCATTTATTATTCTCACGGCTGCTATTCTTATTTTTTGTTCTTTTTTCACCCCCTAAGTTCTCTTGTTGTTTTTCTTTCAGTTTTGTTAAGGGGCAAAACACCTTTAGTGGATGTGATTACCTTGAGCATTGCATTCATTGTAATTGCTAACTCTGACCCAGATCCGGAACGAGAACAAAGCTAAACGTGACCAAGCAGCACATTTGGTTACCTTAACTCACCTGCTGCTGGATTCACCTGGATTCTGCCCTGCCCTGTCCTGTCCTGTCCTGTCCTGTCCTGTCCTGCCTCTTTGCCCCTATTGTTTGCCCAGTGTCAAATAAAATGGCAATAACGAGCCAAAAGTGCATGCCATAAGCATTTTCCAATTTGGAATATATCAACATTTAAGTGCTCAGTCCTAGTCCTTCGTTTTGAGCTATATATATATATATATAAATAAGTATGTATGTATATAGTATGTGTGTGTGTGTGTGTTTGTGTACACAGAACCCACTGAGCCACGCATTTTGGGCAATCATATTTCGTTCTATTTGAACAAGTTTTATAATTAACAAGGGCCAAAGGGCTTTCCTTGTGGACCGAAGCTTTAAATACACTCTAGTAATTATTAGCTAATGTTAAAACAAATGAGTTTTAAGGGAAATTACTAAAAATATATAAACCAATTTACAGGTGATATATATTAAGTGAAGTATTTATAGTTAGTAATAATATTTTCAAGAGCACAAAAGTAACTCCAAGACCATAATTAGCCCCAAAAACAGAGAGTCAGAGAGTGATCAAGTATATATGTATACTATGACACCTGGGCTATGACTAGGCTGTAAACCCCCAAAGTAATAATACCCTCTTCAAAAAGTAGGGTTAACAATGGCGTAAAAGTGGTTATACGGGCGGCCTTTGTTTTCGGTTATTATTAAAATGATAATAGCCTTAAAAATCAACATAGACCTCACCCCCATTAACAACAAAAACAAAAAAAAAACAAAAAAACCCCTCATTCACCTCAGCTCCCTCCTAGCCCCTACCTACCTCCCTCCCCCCCTTGACTAATTCCAAGGCCATTTGCTTATGAAGTTCTTTATGCCGCATGTATGCCATCTGTTTGTTTGTTTGACTGACTTGCCGTCTGTTTTTTGCTTCTGGGTCTTGGTTTGTTCCAAGTATTTCAGCTTTTCTTTTATTTTCTCTTTTTTTCCAGCATTTGTCGCTCTCGTTTTGGGCTTTATTTTTTTTTATTTTGTCGGCTCTCCGCCATTCATTCAAAGTCAAGCACAAAAATTTGCATAAATAATAAATGCACAAGAAAAGGAGAGTTAAGGAAGAGAGAGATAGCAAGAAATTAAAGAAAGAAAAAACCAGCATGAAATGCGATGACTTTTAGCCGAGAGAAAACCCTTAATCAAAAGTTTAAACAATATAAAATATGAAAAATGTTTAAATAATAAAAGAGGAGAAAAGAGGAGAAAAGAGAGGAACCCCACAGGAGTGGCGGTAACATTAAATCTGCACAGATATTCTAATAATGGATAATGCCAAAAGACATTCGTCCAGAAGAACAGAGGGCAGTCCAGATTTTTGTCCCGGCCGCAATCTTTCAACTCCCCCAGCAGCTGAGCTGAGCGGTGCTGGCTGCCATTTGGCAGCCGAATTTTCCCCCAGTTTTCCACAAATTTCCCCAGCTCCTCTCCCCCCTTGTCGCTCTCTATCCCTATCTCTGTCGTGTCCATTGTCAGTTTTTGTCCCGTTGCTTGTACTTGGCTAATGCAAAGAGCCTTGAAATTCTATATAGTTTTTACGGGTTTTCTCGCTTTTCCCGCTTTTCCGTTTGCTGCTGCTGCTGCTCCTGCCGCGGGCCAATGTTTGGGTGTTGGTTGTGCGGGAGTTGTATGTGTGTGTGTGGTCGGTCACTTGGCAGCCGCTCTGCTGTTTTTCTGTTTTTCCCGCTTCTTTTCTTTTTTTTTTTTTTTTTGTCGGTTTTTCATTTTTCAGTTTTCTGTGGCCTTCCAGAGAGAGAGAGAAAAAAAACCGAAAATAAAAATTGTGTCTAAAATGGGCTTCGGCCAGCACAGCACTTTAAGTCCCATCCCGCATTTCCTCGTCCAACTTCGTTGAAACGTAAATTGTATTAAAGTTTCCCTTGAAAAGAAAAGTTTTTCTTCATTTCGTTTCGCTTTTCTCAAACAAACAACAAGTAGAGAGAGAGAGGAAGAGACCTACTACTGCTACTACATACGAGGAAAATGAATAAATAAAGTAAAGCAGAGAACGGACGTCAATATTTGAATATTATTTACCTTGGACCGGAGGACAATTGTTGTAATAAGTAATATTATGATATACCAAGTGACCCATGTTGCAGGCTAATTCACTCAAAAGTACTACACAGAGAGAAATGGCAAATATTAAGAAAATAATATATTTAAATGGGGTTTTTTTTTTAATGATTTTCTCTGGCTTTTTTTTTGGTTTTTGAATGCCTTGTAAGACTCTTTAATTTTATTTTTATTAAGGCTCTCGCCTGCCATCGTAATCTTCTTAAACGAGGTGCTGCTAGCTTATCTTTCAGATTTCATATAGGTCGTTGGATTTCACTCCATATTTTTTTTTTTTTTATATACCATACCTTCAGGTATTTCTCGCCTCAGTGGGCGTAATCTCTTTAGGTGCCCGCCCTCCTTCTCCTTCGACCTCCCTCGCGCATTCATCGCTCAGCTCATCCTTTTAAATCCCAGCTAGCTTGTCATATTAGCCTCAGAGGATGAAACCACTCAACGTTTTTGCCATTGAATAACAAATTGTCTTAAATTTTTAATGCATATGACAATGTCAATAACAGTTCGCCCACATCAAAAACAGAAAAGCTAAAGCACAAAAAAAAAAGAAGAGAGAAGAGAGAAAAGAGAAATGGCAAAGGAAAAGCCGTATCATAGATGGAATCATATTTTGGGTGCATTAGAAATGCAGCAAATATCATCCGAATATCGAAGCTGATTGTGCAAAACAAAAAAAAAACAAGATGGACATACAGTCGGGTGTCCCGACAGTAGAATACCCTGTACCCTGGACCGCTCCCCGTGAATTGAATTCGAGACAACTTACAATTACTTTAACGAACGTTCTAGAAATAGCTGTGACTTTGTTTCGCTGTATGTATACAGGCAAAGAATGTGACCATTGCAAGTGTATTGGTGCATGTGTTATTTGGAGCCCTTGGCCTTGGCTGCCTCTTGTATACATAATAAGGATAAAGTAAAAAGACTATATCTCCGATATTTATTGTACGATCGTAATGAAATTTAGACAGTCTGTGTATTTTGATAAAATACATCAAGGTTGTGAATATAGTTTACCTAACTTTATAAATTTAGGAGATATACGTTTTTTTCAAATAGCTCCCCAAAAAAGGGGAGCAGCAAAAATTTAAAACAAACTTGATCTGCGTGCAGATATAAGAAGTCTAAGTCCCAAGTTTGGTGTCTCTAGCTCTTATAGTCTCCGAGATCTAGGCGTTCATACGGACAGACGGACAGACGGACAGACGGACAGACGGACAGACGGACGGACGGACGGACAGACGGACATGGCTATATCGACTCCTTAAGTGGTCCTGACCAATAT
>VNJQ01005870.1:0-43732 GCA_008042515.1 Drosophila truncata | reverse complement strand
GGGGGGGGGGGGGGGGGGGGGGGGGGGGGGGGGGGGGGGAATCGAAAACTAAGCAAAACAAAAGCTAAAACAGAAACCGAAACACAGAAACAGAAAACGCAACGAAGTTTTGCACAATTTAGTGCACATTGTTGCCATTTATTGTTGTTATTGCTGCTGCTAAAATTGACTTAACTGTACTGCAACAGCAATAATAGCAACCAACACATACCACACACACACCCCACAGACGCTGCTTTTTACACAGCAAGAAAAATGGGTTCACAATTTCATGATATTAAATAGCTTGAGGGGTTTTTTTTAATAAATTTAACTGATTTTAGATTCGTAAATTATTTATTTTGGATTCTTTTATTTTTATAGGAATATTTTGAACTTAATTTATAATAATCCGAACTTGGCATGGTAACACTAATTACTTTATATGTAGCTTAGGCCACACTTAATGTTACTTTATAATTATTTAGCTTCCATATTATATTTATAAATCATTAAAATGGTTTGGGAATATATTTTTGTAAAGGAAAAATTTAAAAGCAAATTAGTATGTTAATACAAATTACTTGTTATGTTGTTTAGGCCACACTAATACAATTTAAGTAATTTTTAAGGCAAATAGTAGATTTCTTCGTGTGCAAAAAGGCATTAGAAAATCCCTCCCTCCTATATTGCCTAACCTAACCCTTTTTTTTTATTTGTTGCTACTGGCTGGGGAACTTTGTGCCCATTATTGATCCATGGCATATAACATAGGAGAGACTACGACTAGTATTCCACCTTAACCGAGGGGCGTAACCTCGCTCAACTCCACCTGACCCTCTCGCCCCCCCACCTGTGTGTACCTTCTGTATTTTTAGACCCCCCCAGCCCTGGTTCTCCCATGGGCATGCCTAATATGGGTCTTTATTTAATTTAATGCCATTTTTGCAGCTACAGGAAGGAACGGAAAAGCGGGAGCCAAGAACAACTGAGAATACTCATAATAGTAACACAAGTAAACAGACACAGACTGAAGGATATAGACAGAATAAATTGCTTTTGAAAGTATCGATGTTTCACTTGAATGTAAGATTTAAAGATAACAGTTGTTGAGTGAAATCTTAACATTTTTTTATTGTTTAATCAAAATTTAGCAAGTAAAGTTAAGCTAAGAAATTAATAAAAGGATTGGATTGATTTAAAAAAATAGGAAAAGTATAAAAATTGCAACTGGTTATTTTATATTTTTAAAATTTACTCAACAGAATAGCAAGAATTTCTTTCAAATTTGGTTATTTTTTGGTTCATGCAACATTCGCTCTTTTATTTCCGTTAGTTATACACTCAGCATTAAATATAGCATATATGCATGTGGTAAGGTCACACTGTTTTACATAGAATGAAATATCATTTATAAAATTAATCAAACTCTGCAGTTAAATAAGAAAAATAGGATTAATAACAAATATATATATTCAAATAATATTCAAAAATATTCAAAGTCTATTTTCGACACAAAAAAAATATTATTATTTAATTCCATACTTTTGCCAGTGTGATTGTATTCATTACTCCGTAAATGATTCATTCGATAGTCGTTGCAGTTGCTGGCATTCCCATGTAAAAGTTGCACCACTTTGTGCCCCATGCCTGAGTCCCTTTAAGTGTGTGCATCTGTGTAACCGTAAAAAAGAAATTGTTTATAATACAGCAGAAGGCGGAAGAAGGCCTGCGCTAGTACACACTACTATATATCTCTCTCTCCTTGCAACTATAACAAAAAAAAATAAATAAAAGAGAGACAAGGAAAGACTTGAGAAAAAAAAAATACAATAAGAAGGAACACCCAGAATTTCCCTGATGGCAGGCAGGCGCCTGCCTTGTTGCACATGAATGGAAACGCACACATATTGCATTGTGCTTTCGTCCTTTCGTCCTTTTTTTTCTTTTTGCGCCCTCTTCTAGTACACTTTACTTAAATGCTTTAAATTGTTTCCCATTCTGTTGTTGTTGTTGTTGTCGTTTTTGAGAAATTCGTACCTAAACTCATTTGGGGAATTTAAAATCATTTTGTGAGCCTTTTGGTAAATCGCTCAGGAGACGTCGACCCTTTTGGTTAAGTCTCTTTTTTTTTTTGGGTTTGAGAGGGAATACACAGTGGGAAATTCTAGATATATATAAACTTATTTATTTAAACTTTTAAAGCATAAATGAAATACATAAATATTTACATAGTATAAACTTTTTTAATAATGTTCTTTCGTTTTCTTCTTTTTTCAGGTAAGCTGAAGATAATAAAGCAATTTCAACTAAAAATACTTTTTAAAAACCTTTACCAAGTAAGTTATATATTATATATATTAAGGATATAATTATTTATATCCTAACAACATCCTATAACATTCATTCATATACTAAAATTTAGTAAATTTCTTTCCAATATGATTTACTAATATTTATTTCAATATTTAATTGAAATTGTTCATCTTTCTGTGTGTGTGTGTGCGTTAAGGCATTCCAAAAAGCCCTTGAATAAATTATACAATCCCCCCATTTAAATCTTTGGGCCAACAACAAGCTTGGCCGGTGGCAGATGGCAAAGTAATGAAATATTTCCCCTGGAGTTAATTACAGAGTTAACTCCTCCATTCGCGCGGCATTCAACGGATTCCGATTAAATCAATTTTCAATTAGAAATTCACAGCGCTCAATCACTTGGCAGCGCCATCTAGTGTCAATATTGTGCAGCACTTACTCCAAGGGTCAAGAAAGGCCAACATTTGAACTTTGGCCGGGGGGGAGTAATAGAGAGAGAGAGAGAGAGATGGACAGTGACGTAGTGCGTGAATTTTCTATATTTAATATGTATTTATAAATTAATTATTATGTATTATTATTTAATACTTTTAAGAAGTAAGCTAAGAACTCAAAGAATTCAAAGAAAAACGACAATTAAATCTATTATTAAACAAAAAATTATTTAAATAAATTAAAAAGAATGAAAAAAAAATCAAAAAAGAAAAATTAAGCCAATAATTTTGTTGCTCTTCGATAAAACGTATTATTTTTTTATTTATTATTTCATTTTTCATGTTTTAGTTTTAAATAAATTATAAAAATAAATAAAATAAAATTTTAAATCAATTCTGTAGTGAAAGCATGGCTATAACTCCATCACCCCTCTGTGACAACGCCACTGACCACCACCTCTTGTGTATTAGAGGTGCCAAATGGAGGTGGCAAGCCTGGCAATGGGTTGGGGTGGTGTGGTGTGTAGGGGGTGTTTGGATGGGAGCTTTGCTTTATTGTTATAGCGCAAACAATTTCGTGTCATCCGCAATTAGGCAGGCTTCAGGCTCAGGCTCAGGCTCGCGTAATATCGATTTAATTGCGCGCCGTTGGCCAAAAGGGGCCAATACAGAGAGAGAGAGAGAGAGAGAGAGACGGGTTAAAAGAGGGGGGCTTTTGGTGACCTGATAGCACCCCCTCGTTGGACTTTGCTTTATGCGTTGAATTCAGGATAGAATTCCGTGTGGAACAGCCTATGCCTTTGGACAGATATATCCTAGGTCAGCAAGGAGGAGGTTAGTATCGCTCCGTACAAAATTCTGGGCCTTTTGCTTAGAATGGATAGACCATTGGGAAAATTTAGGATTCTGCCCGGTAAAATAAACTATTTTTTTTAAATTTGTAGAATTCCAAAGCAAAATAAAAAAAAAGAAATAAGCAAGGAAAAAAAGAACCAATAAGGAACCAAAACAGAAACAGAAACAGAACATCTGGCTAGACACCTGACATCCAGAAATTAGGTGTAGACGGAGATATAACCAGGAAAATTAAAATTAAAATCAATAATATCCCATCAAGGAACTAAGTCAGCAACTAGACGACGACATTTTGCTTGGTCACCAGTCGATTTGAAGTCAATAAATTTGGCAAGAATATAAAATTAAAATTAAAAGGTAAAAAATAAGAAAAAGAAGAGATCCCATCAAGGAACTAAGTCAGCAGCTAGACGACATTTTGCTTGGTCACCAGTCGATTTGAAGTCAATAAAAAATTCGGAAAAAACATAAAATTAAAAGGTAAAAAATAAGAAAAAGAAGAGATCATACCAAGGAACAAAGTCAGCAACTAGACGACATTTTGCTTGGTCACCAGTCGAAATTAAAAGTAAAATTTGTAGAAAAAAATAAAATAAAATAAGACGGAAAATAAAATGAAAGCAAGGACAAGTCAGAACTAGAACTGAACAGTTGGACGACTGCCTCGAAGTGATTTTGGAACCCGGCGAGCTCGTTCTTATATACAATTCCCAATGACACTTGGCCCATACTATCAACTGTTTTCTACAAAATCACTTTAAAGGCTTTAAAGGTGTGACCGTGCTTGCAGTGCAGATAAAAATCCAAGCAAATCAGTCTTTTTTGAAAAATATTTATCTAATAATGATTTTATGCTATATTTAGATGAATTTTCGTTAATGTACAATTAAATTAATTTATTTAATGTTTTTCTTCCAATCTTTTTGGATTTTTTTTGAGTTTTTATGAATTATTATGTTGAACTTTAAGGTGTGACCATGCGAGTACACCAAATAAACCAATCTTTTAATTAAAATTCTAATTCATTATGGGTTTACTACTCTTATATAAATTAAAACAATTATAATTATAATTATAATACATTGTATTCATTCAATAATTTGTTGTGTGTTAATTTCTTCAGCTCTTTCTTATAAGAACTTTAAATTGAATTTAAAGGTGTGACCAGTACTGAAAAACCCAACAAAACCCTCTTTTAACGAAAAATATAATTATTTAAACTTATATTAGATTTTAGTTATGATATTTTCAATTATTTTAATGTTTTAGTTATGACATTTTAAATTATTTTAATGTTAGCTGTGTGTACACTTTTATAGAACTTTTTGTGAAAACTTTAATTTAAACTTTAAGAATTTCCACCATTCCTATGACGCAAAAAAAAAGAAATAAAAGGACAAGGACCAGCTTGGTCTTAATCTGCTCTAGATCCCACCAACCTCCCCCCCCCCCCCCCCCCCCTCCCCTTACTATATGCATAATTGAATTTAGTGCTGCTCCCCTCTATCCTCCTTAATCCCCCCCACCAACAGCCCTGGTCGCGCCCTGTCTTATTCGCACTCCTCGCCTTTGAACTGAATGAGGTTCCAATTTGATTGCATTAACATTTGACATCGTCAGGAGCACAGTCCGGACTGCTGCTTGCTGGCCAGGATATGGGAACGTGGCACAATACAGAGGTTACATCACACAGGGACATACACAGCGAGAAATATTAGTTAAAAATAAGGAAATAAAAGAACAAAGTCTCTAAGATCTCTCTAATTAGTTATAAGGCAAAAAATTATATTTATATTATATTTATTTCTTTATTTCTTATTAAGTTATTTTTGACAGTTATTTCTCCCAGTGTAGGGCCACACAGATGTGTGCATATATTAACAAAACGTCCTCGTCCATTCTGTGGCTCCTTGTGTTCCTGATGTTGAAGTTGCTTTGTTGCCAGCCTCTGTTTAATATGCAGGATTTTGTTATTAATATTCAATTAAAAGGCTTCAGCTGGAGTGGCCCAAAAAGAGGGGGGGGGAGCACCCAAGTGGGCTTTGACCTTGGGGGCGTGGTCTTCCTCTCTCTCTCTCTCTGTCCTTTTGAAAGTGCGAAGGCGGCGCTAAAACTTTTGCGCTCAGAGCTCCTTCTTCATGTTTTTCTTTGCTTATTTGTATTTTTCTTTGACACCCCAAAAAATTGATGAATTTATTGGCCTGGCCACGCCCACACAACCACAACGCCTTTGGACTAATTTATGGCTGCCACTGATGAGCGCCAAAAAGAGGAAGAAGAATTAGCAGCTGAGCAACATCGATTTGATTAGGTTTTTCTTGTTATATTATATTTTGTTGAGAAAAGAAAGGAAAGAAAAGGTCCCCCTTCTAAGATGACTGGAAACAGTTGTTATTATTCAATAAATTATTTTAAGAATTGATAAAATATTATAATCCGTTATATTTATGATATAAAGGAAACCTAAGCTCCAATATTTATTATCACAGACATTCTGGTGGCATAATTGTAGGGGCTGGAGTATAGTTTAGTAATTTGAGCTTCGATTTGACTAGAAACTTCTTTGGCAGAGATAATGCATCTTCTCGGAATCTTTAGAGTTGCATTTTAAACATTTAATTGGCAACTTTTATAAATCTGGCAACTCTTATAAATCTGGCAACTCTTATAAATCTTGCAACTCTTAAAAATCTGGCAACTTTTTTATACCTTTAAAATCGCTTGTTAAGAATTCAAAATGAATTTTCACACTCCATTTTCAAGTTGTTCACTTTTGTTTAAAATAAAAACTTCTCTTAACAAAAAAAGAGAGGAAAAAAAGAGGATAATAATAATAATAAACACATGACAATCCAGAAAGAGAACACTGCATGTGTGTGTGTGTGTGGCGTAGTGTTCCAAAAAGGAAGAAGGCACAACTTTTGTTTACTCAAATGCTGCGAATGAAAGATATTTCCAGCGAAAATTCCTTCGTGAGGGATCTAATTAACATAATGTTGGGAAACACCCTCGCACACCTCGCACCTCTACCTCTCTCCCTCTCTCTCTCTGTACCCCTTCTTTCTCTAGGACACTGGATTGTGTATGTGTGTGTGTGTGTGTTGGGGTTGGTTGTGTGTGTGTCATTAGCGTTTTCGTGGCATGTGTTTTTTTTTTAATACTCCCGGCTCCGGTCTCCGGCTTAGTTGCCTTTATCCACTGAGCAAAAAATTTAAATTCAACAAGAATTTTATATTGTAAAGTCTTTATTTTCATAACTTTTATTCTTTTACGTCTGTCTCTGGTCTCGTTCTCTATAAGAGTGATCATGCACCATCGACTACATTATCAAGTCTTCTTCTTATCGATAGTTACATTCGATAGTTTCTTAATGTTACCTTACTTTAGTTTGATATATAATATTTACAATATTTATTTAAAATTAAATTTAAAAACCAGATTTTATTATTTTTATTAAATATTTGATATTAAATTTCAGAAAAATAACAAAAAGGTGGAAATATTTTTCCTTACAAAATGTTAGCATACTTTTTATCCTCATCTTAGTAGATTTTTTTCATTTCCTGGCTCTTTTTAAAGTTATTATAAATTAAAGAAAATTTTAGAAAGAATTCATTTTTTGCCCCTGTATCCTGCTTGTCATCTCTTTCGCTCACCAACACTATATCCTTCTCGCTCTGTGCTCCTTTTGCGGTGGCATTTTCAGCACGTGCGTTTCCAGCAACAACAAAACTCAACTAAAACCAACTAAAAGTAACAAAAACAACAACTCCAACAACAACAACAACAACGCTGACAGTCTGCAATTACAATAAACAAAACAAAACGCAGCAAATGCTGGAAAATGCGGGGGAAATGGTATGGGAATAATGTCTAAAGCGGGGGCCCAGAGGAAAACTGGGAAAAAAGGAAGGGGTAAAGACAGAGCACACCAAAAAGGAAATGGGTTACTCGCACAAGCGAAAGGAAACTAGCTGAAAAGTAAAGTTGGAACTTCAGGTGGGGTCTCGGGAAATGTTTATGTTAATGCCCGTATTTTGGAAAAAGCAAAAAAAAACAAAACCAAAAAAAAAAACAGAAAAGAAAAGCAAAAAAAGTACAGTCACCGATTGATACAGAAATTAGAAAATAAAGCAAACAATTTGAAATGATATTGATGAATAGAGTTGTTGAAATAAATGCTAATCTCATGAAAATAAATAAAATAAAAGGCAAATTAATATAAATAAAATATTTACAACATAAATTTCAATGGTTTTCCAATCATTTTTAATACAGCGCAAAAGTATACTGCAAAATATTAAAATTTATATTAGAAAAAAGGTTAAGAAGTAAACAATTTGGACTAATAAAATTCTTAGCTCATGGAAATAAATAAAATAGAAGGAAAATTAATATAAATAAAATATTTACAACATAAACCACCTAAAATGCAAGATAAAATAAATACTAGTTCTTGTTGAAATCACTTGAAATGCACCTCAAAAGTATGCTACAAAATTTTACGATACACAAATTTAAGGACACCATTGAAATTTATTTTAAAAACCTACTTTTGTAACCCTTCCAAAAATTTATTTTGTACTCAAATTACAAACTTTTTAAATAAGTTTCTTCCTTATTTCTGGGCATTTTACAATTTCCTCAAACCAAAAATTATTAACTTAACTTCGAGGCTAATAAAGCTTATATCTTTTTATTTTTTACATATTATTCCCTACTATTACGTACTCGCAGTTCCACCTCACATAACTCTGGACAATCGTAGTGATTATAGTAATTCATGATCTTGAGGACAATAAAAACCAAGTGACACAGGAGGCCACCACAGAGCAGGATGGCGAGTAATTTTAATGTCTCGCCTGGAAGTACATAAAAGTAGAGTCCACCCAAAAAAAAAATAATGAAGAAAGAAAGAAAGAAAGCTTCAGTGCACGCAAAAGAAAAGCCAGGAAAATGGTGTAAGGGGGGAGGAGGAGACTATAGGGGAAGTGGTTTTTACTATCCAACGAGAATCTACCGCAACTAAAAACAAAAGTTATGTGTGCACGAAAAATCATGTCCAGTCATTTCCTGTACAACTTTCGGCCCAAGGACCCCAAAAGAACCCCAGGGAGAATGGAAATGGGTATAGGGAAAGTGGCTAGATGGCCAAGGAGGAGAAGGAGGAGGAGGAGGATTGCCAAAGCGGCTTTCGTTTGGTGGCCTTTTATGGTCATAAAAATTTTATTATAATTTTTAATAATTTAGGCAAGCATATTGCTGCTGCCAGCGAAGCGAGCACCGAGCACCGAGCACTCCAAGCTCCAAGCTATCCAAAGTTTTTCCCACTCACCTGGCTCATACGCATGCCGGGCATTTCCGGCTCTATATGTGCCGCCGGACACACACACATAGGGGCATTAAGGACAAGCACAAACGGACAGACGGACACGAACAAGGACACGGACATGGACGGACACTGGAACACAGTCGCAGTCAAAGTGCAAATGCCGTAAATCATGGTGCTGGTAAACAAGCAACAGCAGAAGGGAAAAAGCACCCAAAAAGCCAAGGGGAAAAGAACAGGTTGAAAGGTACCTTTGAATACCTTTGAATAATAAACAAAAAAAAACAGGATATACAAAATAAATTGGAACTGCAGTATGATTTTTACACACAAAGCTTTAGCTTTACTAAAACTAAAGCAAAACTGAACCCAGGCAAAGCCTCAAAGTGAGCTGTTATAGTTTCTGTAAAATATAATTAATATATATAATTACTATATAATAAATTATATATTATATATAGAAAAAAGACCCAACAAATCATGGTACTCATTCCCCAAAAAAGGGTATCAAATCCTACGATACTTCGGGAGTGTAAGGAATAGCCGTGTGGCTATAGCCGCAGCTATAGCGATAGCGATAGCGACAGGTATATGGATTGGTTGGTTTTTCTGGCGAAATCAGTGGATTTATATATATATTGTATATATATATACATATATCCTTGCTGGTCAGCCGTCTTTCGACGCGTTTCGTTAACGTTTTAAGCGCGTTTTCCAGCTACTTTTATTTCGCGCTTTTCCAGCTTTTCAACATCTTTTTTCTTCGCTTTTTTTACTGTTTTCCGTTTCAGAGTTGATGTATTTTGTTGTTGTTTTTGTTGTTTTTTCTTTGTATTTTTTACCTGCAAAAGGTGGCGGGAATCCAATGAAATCGTTAGCGGAAAAAGGATAATGATTTATACAACTTTAACAGCTCCTTTTTCCAAAGTTCCTTCAAAAACTAAAACTTAAATATGTTTATTTTAAATCAATTAATTTTTCATGGCTTCGTTAGCATCAACAGGCTTTTCTCTTTTTTGGCTTTAAATGTTCTTGGAAAAACAGGGAAAATACAGAAAAAAAAAGACAAAAAGAAAAAAAGAAATTGGGGAAAAACAAACAAAAGCCGCAAATGCCAAGGCCAAACTCAGACTGACAAGCGAGGATGAACCGTGGGGGGGGAGGAGGAAAAGTGGGGCTAAAAGTGTGTTGGGAAAAGTGTGGAAAATGGGAGGCGGTGGAAAAGACGCCTATCGCATATGTCATACATATGTTCTGGTGGCCTGTTTGTTTATATGCGAGTGTGGGTGTCTCTCTCTCTCTGTGTGTGTGTGTGTGTTTGTGTGTGGGCTGCATTCAGTCGCGAAAAATGGAAAAATGGATGTGAGGAAATGTACGCAAACCGAAACGGAAAATACAACAAAAAAATGGGCGACACAAGTCGACACAAAAAAGCGTTAAAAGAGTGGATATATGAGGGAAAAAAGCTTAAACTAGGATACGCTTGAAATATATGTTTCAATTCCTTGTTCTTTTTATGGAAATTTAAATATATTTTAATATTTAAGAAATATAAATAAAATATATAACTGTTAGGAATTTGTTTTGCCAAGAAATTAAGTTAGTTTTAAGCTAAGAACGTGGCTCAACCAAAGCTTATTATTTTCCTCAAAATATTCAGTTTTAAAAACATATTTTGCTTATAAATACATACATTTTCTTGCTTTAAAATAAATATTATTAAAATTTGCTTAGGCTAAGCTTGAAATATATATTTCGATTCCTGAATTTTCATGGAAGGTTATATATATTTTAATAATATAACAAAAATATAAAACTATTTGCCTTTGGAATAAATATAGCTGTTATTCAGTCAAGAAAACCAAGAATTTTTTTTGGTTAGAAAAAATCTAAAGCTATGCAAATAATATTCCTTAAAAATAATAATTTTTTTTAGTACATTTTTCATATATTTTTATACCTAAAATATATTTTTCCCTTAAAAATTCTTCTACAGTTTAGCAGTTGCTTAACTTTAATTCCTGGCAGTCTGCCACAGTTCATGATTTAAACAAAAAAATCCAGACAGCTGACAGCAATACCCACACCCTACCCCACACCCACACACACACACCCTACACCCAGTATTTTTTTTACAGATATTCAGGTCTTTCATTTGGTTTAAACTTGACCCACAAAAACGGATTTTATTGCATTCGTTTGCCATGTAAGCCAGGGGTAAAAGGTGAAAGGGAATCCTTCAAGGGTTTATTTTGCGCCTCGCTTGTAATTATTATTTTTTTTATGACATCTGTTTCCACTGATTTCATTCATAACCAAACCCAAGGCAGTAATTCAATTAAAGCCGCAAAAACATATATAGCATACGATTAATCACTTACAAAAGGCATTTTTAAGATTTAAATAAAATATATCAACAGTTCAGGGTAAAACATAAAGAATATTAAGATAAAAAGAATTTATAAATTTACAAATGGGCAAAAAAAATGTAAACAAAGGTAGGAGGTGTCCCGTTCACTAAAAGTGCTCACTTTTCCACATTTTTCGATTTATTGCCCCGCTCTTACCTTTTTTTTATGATTTCCTTCTCCGTTTCACCGGAAATCCTTGCCAAAACCGATCTATCGCAACATCGATACGATATTTTCCACAGCAATCGATGTATCAATGTTGTTTTTTCAACATAATTTTATTTTAAGCAGCTAAACCTTTAAAAAACAACATTTAGAGCATTAAATAACATTAAAAAAGCCAAAATACTTTTCGAATTTGTTAAAAATAAAATCGCGGCCAAAATAACTTCCAAAATATGATTTAATTTTCTTCTGGAAGCTTCGATGTAACAATATATCGATGTTACCAGCATGTATATTATCGTTTGATCGATAATTAAATATTTCTAATCGATTTTCTTCCTCTCTTTGCAGCCGAGTTAACAATTTGTTGAAAATGAAGAAAACTCGCGGCAGTCGCCAACTGGTGCTGCCTCTGATCCTGACGCTGCTGATGGTCCTCATTCTACTCCTTCAACCGATTGCCGTCCAAGCCAAGTCAAAGAAGAACAAATCCAATCAGAATTCACATCACAGCGACTCGACGTCAGGCTCCTCCTCGTCGAGCTCCTCCTCCTCCTCGTCCTCGTCCTCTGGCGCCAATGAGGAGAACAACAAACCCAAGAGCGGTGACAATGGTGGCCAGCACTTTGCCATGGAGCCGCAGGATCAAACAGCAGTGGTGGGCTCCAGGGTGACGCTGCCCTGCCGGGTGATGGAGAAAGTCGGCGCCTTGCAGTGGACCAAAGATGACTTTGGCCTGGGCCAGCACAGGAATCTCAGTGGCTTCGAAAGATACTCGATGGTGGGCAGCGATGAAGAGGGGGACTTCTCCTTGGACATTTATCCGCTGATGCTGGACGATGATGCCAAATACCAGTGTCAAGTGGGTCCTGGCCCGCAGGGCGAACAGGGTATACGTTCCCGGTTTGCCAAGCTGACGGTACTGGTTCCGCCAGAGGCACCCAAAATACTGCAAGGCGATTATCTTGTTACCACCGAGGATCGCGAAATCGAATTGGAATGCGTCTCAGTGGGTGGCAAGCCGGCGGCAGAAATCACCTGGATCGATGGCCTGGGCAATGTCCTAACCAAAGGCATTGAGTATGTCAAGGAACCGTTGGCCGATTCCCGCAGGATAACAGCCAAATCGATTTTGAAATTGGCCCCGAAAAAAGAGCATCACAATACGACATTCACATGTCAGGCACAAAATACCGCCGACAGGACTTACAGATCGGCCAAGCTTCTGCTGGAGGTAAAGTACGCACCCAAGGTCACCGTTTCGGTGGTGGGTGGAGCCCTGGCAGGTGGAAAAATACCCGAAGGAGCCGAGGTCATACTCAGCTGTCAAGCGGATGCAAATCCCCATGAACTTAGCTATCGTTGGTTTATCAATGATGAGCTTATGACGGGAGATTTTACCACTAAAATGGTGAGTGTTTTCTGGGGATATAGAAATAACTGAATAATATGTTATATATTATATATTTCCCTAGATTATACACAATGTCACGCGGCAATATCACGAGGCGAGCGTCAAATGTGAGGTTATGAATGCCGTAGGCAAAAGCGAGGAGAGCGAGACTTTGGACATAAGCTGTACGTTTTTTCTAGATTTTTATATATATTTTTATATAGATTTGGATATATATTTTTATTCCCCAGTTGGTCCCGTTTTTCGCCAGCGTCCTGTAAGCGTAGAGGCCGACCTGGGCGCCACTGTGAGCATGCGCTGTGAGGTGGCCGGCAATCCCAAGCCGGAAATCGAATGGATCAACGAGAACTCTGATCAGGTAAGAGCTCTCAAAAGGCTTTAAATTATATTATTAACTTTGATATATTTATAGATTGTGGGTCGCAGTGCCGAGCTGAAACTGAAGGTGACCAGCGAGAATGCCGGTCGTTATTTCTGCAAGGCGGTGGTCAATGGCTTTCCCGAAATCGGAGCCGAGGCCACAGTTTATGTCAAGCGAGCGCCTATTATTACCTCCCACAAGGTTCAGTTTGGTGGCGTGGGTGGACGCGTTAAGATCGATTGTCTAGCCTTTAGTATACCCAAAGCCGAGCATATCTTGTGGTCCTTTGAGGGTAAAGTCATAAATATGAGCAGCGCTGATCCCGATATATACATTTTTGAGGAACATCATTTGCCAGAGGGGGTAAGAGCAGCCCTCATCATCAGGGACAGCAAAGCCTCACATTTTGGACGCTACAATTGCACGGTGATGAACTCCTATGGCGGTGACTCTTTAGTGATCACTTTGGTCCGTGAAGCGGGCAGCATACCCGTCCTTCTAGTGGTCATGGGCTCCATGTTCTCCGTGGCCATTATCCTAATGATTGTCATGATCATCATTGTGTATAGGAAGCGACGTAGCCGTAAGAAGCCCATGCCAGCGGATGTTATACCAGAAGCATCGCGTGGCGGTGATAAATTAAACGAACTGAAGAGTGAACTACGCTCGAAGGCCTATGATGTGGAGTATTCCGAGGCGGGAGGCGATGGTTTGGCCATTAATCTGAATCAATCTCCCATGCCCGATGTCCAGATGAAGGGTGCCACCTTGGGTGTGCCTCTGGCGGGACCTGTAAAGTTTGATGAGCGTTTCTCGGGAGATTTCACCGGCGGCAGCGATCGCTATAATCGACAGTGTCACATCAAGAATCTGAAGAATCAACAGGAGACGGCGTACAAGGAGAGTCCCCAGGCCAATGGTTATGCCCATTATTTTGAATATGCTTTGGATTATAGTCCGCCGGGTGGCGAGGGTGGTTCAGTGGTGGTGGGCAAGGCCAAGAACGGTGGCATGAACTCGGCCACCTTGCCGCACTCTGCCGCTGCCGCTGCTGCTGCTGCTGCCGCTAATGCTGGTGGAGCCTCTGTCAATGGAACGAATGGTGGTGGTGGTGCCAGTTTGCCCAGAAATCAGCGACATGAACTGCAGCAATCTCAGCAGGCCGCCAATGGATTTTTGGGTGAGTTTCTCTTATAGTTTCTTCTATAAAATAATATTTCTAAGACTTTTTCTTTTCGTTTTTATCTTCTTTCAGGTCAACCTTTGCTGCAAAATGGCATCGACAGCCGGTTTAGCGCCATTTATGGTAATCCCTATCTAAGGACAAACTCTTCATTGCTCCCCCCGCTCCCGCCGCCGAGCACTGCCAATCCAGCGGCCACTCCAGCCCCACCGCCCTATCATGCCGCCCGCCATGGCCATCATGCTCATCATGGCAGCGGCGGCCTGAGGCATTTCAGCGGCGGGGCAGTGATCACCACGAGTCCTGTGGGGAATCTGAGTGGTAATAGCGGCTCTACGCCTAGTGGCGGTGGCATTATGCCCGGTGGTGGTGGTGGCGGAGCGGGGGGCAGTGTCAGCGGCAGTAGTTCGAATTTAACCGCCAGCAGCAACACCTTGGCGGCCACGCCTCAGGCAACAGGCGGAGGAGGAGGTGGTGGTGGTGGTGCCCAGTGTGTCCAGAGTCCATCGGGGCAATTTATCCTTCCCAACAATGGCAAGGGGCATACGCAGAAAGGACCTCTGGCCACACATGTCTAAGATATCGAAAAATATCGAAAAATCATGGTAATAACGATATATTTATATCGAAAATCATGGTAATAACGATATATTTATATCGATATATCGACATACCGAAGGATACGCATATACACCGTATAAATATTAGAGCAGAGCCATTAGTAATCCCTAAAAAATATGCTAATTTCGTAAATGAAAAGAACTTCTAGTGTGTAATTGTTTTTTTTTTTGTCTCACTTAGGAAAATAATATATTTAATGGAAAGGCTTGCACGGGGAAATATTCACTTTTCTAAGTTAAAAAATAAAAAATACAATAGGCCAAAAAACCAGAGTTTAAAGCTAAAAAATGTGTCGTTGTCGATTAAGGTATTCACAATCAATGTTCCAAAAATAGCAAAAAACAAAAGAGAAATATTCCAAGCATTAAAAAGAACATAAAAAGCTTATTTTGTATTTTAAAAAATTATTTTTTCATTGCATAAAAAATTTAAAAAGCTTTTTTTGGGTTTTTAAAATGTATTTTTTATTTAAAAACATATTTTTTTCATTGAAGAAAGTTAATAAGCTTGTTTTTGGGTGTTAATAAATTAATTTAATAATTTTCTGCTCTTTTATTTTAAATTTAAAACGAAATTAAATTATTTGACTTTATTTTATTATTTTATACATTTACCACAACACAAAAATCCCTAATTAAAATTTAAAATATTAAACAATTTCCTGAAAAAAAACCCTTGAACAAAATATTACCCATGTAGATAAAAGCAAAAGCAAAAACAAAACAAAAACCTAAAACTAAAAGGGAAAAGAAAATAGGAAAAAAAAGAGAAAACCATTAAAAAAAAACAAGTAAGGAAAACAAAAAAAACCGTATTGTGATTTATAGCGTTAATTATTTTATGGCAACAAAACATAAACAAAAACTCAATGTCGAAGCGGAAAATTATATATCAACTAGTGCAAATTTTAAGCTATTTATCAAGTGGGTCATCACCCAAAAAAAAAAGAAAGAAAGAAAGAAATTCTTATATCAAATAAACGAAGCGTATCGAAAAAAGCAACCTAAAAAAGTTACAACAAAAAAAAAGAACAAGAAACCCGACTACGAAACTTAAAAAGTTTATTTTAAACATCGAGTTGCATACAATTTTAAACAAAAACCGAAATCAATTCAATTAAATATGAAAGTAATTATTAAATGCCTGTAGTTAGATCCAACTAAAAAAAAAGAAAACATAAAAACTATTACAAGCAAGCTAAAAAGAATTCGAAGCCAAAATTTATCAAATTTTTAGACTAAATATATATATGTACGTGTATATAGAAATATACATATATAGAAAAAAAAAACTAAATGCAGTGAGAGAACTTTTAGAGCAATTGCAGTATTTGCCCTTAAACCCGATCAAGAAAATTAACTTTATTTTTTAAATGAATTATCCCAATGGGAAATCATTGTAAATATTTAATTTTAATTCATTATTTAATTTAAAATAATATTCAAACTACAAAAACCGAGTTCAAAGCACACAAAGGAGCCTTTTCAGCATCACCAGAATTTTCAAGAGCTTAAAACTGATACTAAAATAGCTCAGCAAATGTGGTACTGATGAGGCTCCTATCAAAATCAGAATAAATCAGCTCCTATATATTTTTTTTCCATAAATAAATGTCCTTATTATTGGTGTTTTAATATCAATTAAGCAAAAATCAATGTGAAATTAAACCAAAATTAAACACAAAATCATTTAGAAAAATTAAACCATTATAAACAAAAAATTCTGTACGAAATTAATTCAAAAATCAGTCCGAAATAAATCGAAAATCACTCCAAAATCAATCTAAAAATCACTCCAAAATCAATTCAAAAATTAACCCAAAAATCAGTCTAAAATAAACCTAAAAATCGACCCAAAAATTAGTCCAAACTATCCTAAAAATCAATCCAAAAATTAACCCAAAACTCAGTTCAAAATCAACTCAAAATCACTTTAAAAAAATCAATCCAATATCAATTATAAATTAATCCAAAATCAACCCAAAAATCACCGGAAAATCAACTCGAAACCAATCCGTTACACAACACTATCTAAAAAATCAAAAACTTGATCGGGTTCTGGAACACAGCATTAAGCATTAAGCATCCATGTGAAAACTTGAAAATTTTTTTGTCTAGCCTTTAAGGAAAGTAAATTAAATTTAACTTAAAATCGAATGAATTATTGTATATCGTATATATACATATATATATAAATAGAGCATAAATGTGTATGTCAACGCTTAAATTAAATGATGACTAGCTAAGATTAGAGACAAAGAGTGGAGAAATATTACAATTTTTTGTGTTTTTTTTTTAGTCCTGCCTAGTGGTGTAAGCCTATTTGTAAACAAAAATATGTAAGTGTACACAATTTTAAAAGGTAAAATTAAATTTAAATATATAAAAAAAAAAACAAAGCTTAGCAACAATTTGTAAAACATTTGAGCGATCTACCAAAAAAAAAAGAAAGAGAAACAAAATAAGAAGAGAAAGGAAAACCTTTTTTTACACGAGAAATGCTGCCTTATGATTCCTTGTTGGGTTCTTAATTCATTAAGCCAATACTGTAATTAATCTTTTTTTTTTGTGAAACATATATACACAAATATACATGCATATTTACATAGCGAGTAATACAGAAAATGCTTTAAATGTTTTTCATTTACCTTGACATTCATTTGTTCAAATCTATTCAATTGTTTCCTTGAGCTACGCGCAGAGCTTTCAACGAGAGAGATAATACATTTTTCACATAAATTGTCAAACGATTCAATTAAGAGTTCAATTAAATAGACGTTAAAAAAACAAGAAAAAACAAAATAATAAAGCGATAATGAAAATCCTATTAAGCCAAGTAAATTATAATTATTACAAAACAAAAAGAAAAAATTGTGAAGTGCAGAAGAATGCAAGGAAAAAGAGAAGAAATGGCCGGCAAAGGAAACTAAAAAAAAAACTAAAAACGAATTGCGTGCAAAAGGGAAAAGGAAACAGAAATTAATTTTTAAGTCGAAACCAACTCAAATTAGTTGAAATGAAAAATACAAGAAATAAGATTGAAATAAAAAATATTTCAAAATGCTATAAAATATGAAAACCTTCTTCTTTTTATTTCTAATATTTTCTTGATAAGCATCAACAGGAGAATCGATCTAGCTTAGTGCTAAAATCTTAAATGGCTAATTACAAAATTGAAATATGATAATTTGGCCAAAAATGCTCGAATTTTAATTCGAAAAGCATTGCTATTGCAAATTTAAAATTAAAATGTATTTTTTAATTTTATTAAATTTTGGAAACATTAAAAAACCTATTTTCGTCCTAAACATGGCTTAAGAAACACAAACAAACACAGCAATGCTTTCCGAAATGAAATTTTTGTACTTTTGGCCAAATAACGATTTTTCAATTTTGCCATTTGCCTTTTAAAATTTCAAAACATTTCTAAATCGATTATCCTGTTGATGCTGATCAAGAATATATATGGTTTATGGGGTCGGAAATGACTCTTTCACTGATAAAACATATTTTAAAAAATATATTTTGAAAGGGTCGCAAGAGCGTGAAAAGCCATCAAGCGGACACCGTTGGAACTACAGCTTATGATGGTGGTGTTCTATTTTTAGCTTTCGTTTATTGCGCACACAATGCATAAGTGTAAGTGGGTTTTAAGTGTTTGTGTGCGTGATCGAGGCATTGATTCTGTGTAGAGTTTTACAAGTCACGATTTAAGTAAGCAATTTGCCAACGGGGGCGCCTCGCCTGCGGTGGCTTAACTGGCTAAAGCGAAGCTTAGTTCGCTGAATGTTACATGCAGAAGGTTCAGGGTTCGAGTCCTGGCAACGAAACTTCTTTTTTTCTTTTTTTTTTTAATCCCTTGCAAAGGCGTCTCTTAATATGGGTTTTTTTTTATTATGAATTTAAATGTTCATTAAATAAGCCCTTAAACTTAAAAATAATAAAAGAAAAGAACGAAAGTATAAAATCTAGCCGGGATTCGAACCCATGTACATGGTTTTTATTACAACCATCAAAGTCAACCACCTTCTTATTAAGTATTTTCCGTGAAATGTTTTTGGTATATTTAGCCGTTAAGTGTTAGTATTTTTTTGTCATTTTCAAACAACGCAGGCATTTTAAGGAAAGCAACGAATGTTTATGTTTCCTATCAAAATTAATATTAAATTCTTCATTAAAACATTAAATAAATCTATCAAGTGGAAAAACAAATGGAGAAATATAAATGGATATATCGCTTGCCTGCTTGGTTGGGACTATTTGCCTCTCGCTTTCTCTCAATGCGGTGCCATCATTGTGCCATATTTATATCGATATTTATATCGATAATGAAATAAATTTGAAATGATTCCAAGTAGGCCGTTATTTACATTCAAAAATTTAAATTTAAATTTATTTTGGATTTTGTACCGTTTTAAATATATTTTTTTTGATATCACGTTAAATTTGTTGGATCATTTTTTCTATTACAATGAAACGAAAATAAGAACAATATTGAACTGAAATATTCTTAGCGCTGGCTAAACAAGACACAAACTTTTAACCAAATATGTGCAAGGACATCAACGCATGCTTGGCGGACTTCACTATTATTGGACTGTTGTCGGTTATTTTGAATAGTGCGTGCGTCAGTATTAACCTGTTCACGCAAATATTCGGACTGGGCTTCCGCTGGCAACTTTTCCAGGCTCGATTTATTAGCCGTCTTCCTCCTTTTCATAGGTGTAGTCTTCCTAGTTCCTTTTAATTTTTTTTCTTTTCCTTTAGTCTCTTGTTTATCATTCTCTTCTTTTACATTTTTGCGCTGATTTGCGATCCTTGCCGACCGGCGTAAACCTGAGACCGTAATTGAACCCTCATTAGGGGAGCTAGTATCAACCCCCATAGCTTCTATAGCATCTATAGCTTCTATAGCATCTATAGCTTCTATAGCTTCTTCATCTGAATTTAGATTTTAATTTTTGGTTAGTGGAACGCATAAGAACATCCGCTGGTTTAGGGGAATTACCTGGCTTTTGGTTTTGCGGTTCTGTTTTACGGCCAGTTACACGTTTCTCGTTTTTGGGCTTTTTACGAATGGGCGGCATTTTGGAAAATTTTTGTTGAAAAAAATATTATTCAAAATAAGAAGACTTTCAGATATTTACACACACACACAGTCCAAAACAGACTGATAAAGTTTACTCTCCTGTAGGTAACACAGATACACATATGTGAACGCCTACTTTTGAAAAGCAGAAACCTATTTTTCATTCCAAATGCTTCAAATTTTTGTTTGATAAAAAATAATAATAATAAACTTAAAACAGCCATACTAGCGCATTTAAATAATTTAATTTTCAGTCCTTCATGTTAATTGATTACGTTTTTCAACATTTTCGTTATTTTATATATTATTTATATTTATTTATTTAACAAATTAAGCTTAGCATACAATGGTAAAAATAATGTTAGATTAGCGAGCACTGGCTGCGGTGGCCTTCGACTTTAAATAAATTAATTTTGAGCCCTTCATGATAATTGATTACGTTTTTCAACATTTTCGTTATTTTATGTTTAATTTTTAGTTAGCAAATTTCCTTGACTTTTAAAATTTCAAATAGCGAGCCATCAATAATCGGAGCATCGAAACATCGATATATCGAGTTTACACAAAATTCTGTTAACTCTACAATAACAGCCTAACATTTAGAGCTCATTAACAGGGCTCTGCTTATGGAACTTAACAGAGGAGGGTTTTTACATGGGCTGTTACACGGAGAGTAACGTGACCCACAGGAAATGTCAAAAATATCATAATAAAAAAAATATTTTAATATCAATAAATAGCCTAGTGGGAAATACGTAGATCTAATAATCGTCTCTTCTCCCAGATTCC
Source organism: Drosophila truncata (assembly GCA_008042515.1). Lineage (NCBI taxonomy): Eukaryota > Metazoa > Arthropoda > Insecta > Diptera > Drosophilidae > Drosophila > Drosophila truncata. The sequence goes on along the minus strand of VNJQ01005870.1, from coordinate 22,787 downwards.
ATAAGGAAAATTATGTTAGGTAAACAAAACAAAGTAATAAACAAAATTTTGTTAACTCTTTAATAACAGCCTAACAGCGCTTTGCTTAACAGAGAAGAGTTCTTACATGGGCTGTTACACATAAGAATATTGATAGTAGTATGTTACACGATGAAAATATTTATTTTTATTAAATATTTTATCGATACGTTGGTATTCCGATATCAACAACACAGTCTAAGAGAGCCGGCCGAAACCTATAAATACAAGTTTTTTCTTGAACATTTTAAAATAAAACAAATAAATAATAAAATAAATAGTAACATACGAAATTTATTTTGTTACAATATGCTAGATGAATAGTAAAAAAAGCAATTTTTAAAGCTATAAGCTAGTAGCAAGATTTATAAGCTTCTCCATTTAAAAAAAAAGCTAGAACTAGCTTGTAATAAGCCAAGCTGGCATCACTGATTCCGATATCAAACCTATAAATACAAGTGCGAGCGGACATTTTTTTTCTGAAATTGTCGCGCGCGTGAATATATCAAACGATTCTTCCGTTGTGAGTTCAAAAATCTGACATATCACCGGGGAAAACTTAGCAAAAAAAAAATTAAATTAAAAACAAGGAATTTAATAAAACAAACCAAACTATTTTTTTTTTACGTTTTCTATTCTTTGGCGGCCAGCAAAGAGTTTTGTGTGTGTTTGTGTTGTGTGTTCTTCCCGCAAAGATTGGATAAATAAAGTGGAAATTCAGTGCAAAAGGGAAAAGAAAAACCATCGCCCCCGCTGTCTCTCTCTCTCTCCCCCTCGCTCAAGTGCATCGCGGTTGTGTGTGTGTGTGTGTGTGCCAAAATGACAAGTGCAATAAGAAAAATATAAGAAAAATTAAGCTTAAATTAATTAATTAATTAATTAATTGCTTTAAAAACCAGAGATTTGAAGATTTGGAGTTTGCAGGAATATTTCTCTGTGTGATTTGTTTTTGTTTTGTTTGCCTGTGTGTGCGTGTGTGACTGTGCGTGTGACTGTGGTTTTGTAATAAAAGAAATTAAATAAATAATTTACATTTATTCAAAATTTTGCAAAAAACATTTGTCATTTTGGCCTCACTTGCAGTTAATTTTTTTTAATACTATTTTTTACGTGCATTTTTGTGTGTTGCAGCTGACGTTATCCCCCCAAAAAATAAAGGAAAATCTAACTAAAAAAGCCGGAAAATGAGGAAAAGCAAACCAACAGCTGCCAAGTCTTGAATCAACAACAACAACATCAGAAAAAACCGGCAATTTTTTACATTAAAGTGAACAAAACAAAAACCGTGCTCAATCCAAAGGCTTTTCCAAAAGCCTCCCAAAAAAAAGGCCCCCCACAATATAAAAATTTAATAATAAGCAGAGCTTGTGCATTTGTGTGTGTTTTACCATAAAAAAATAAAAAATCAGAAATAAAAATTCAAAAAAGATATGAAAAAGTGAATTTGAAACAAACCACAAAACAAACAAAAAAAATTAACTTGCAAAGGAATTTCTTACAAAAAAACAAAAAGGAAAAGCAGTGCATTTGTCTGGCAGAGCATGGATATCGCCCCAGTCCCCATACTTTCACCGCAGCAGCAGCAGCCATCGTCATCGGTATCGATATTGACTATCGGCCATCGATCGCTCTCATCGGTAATCGCAATCGCTGGCCGCACTAAATGAGCGCCAGCCGAATGCCACAAAGATGCCACCGCTGCAACGGGAACAATTGAAGTGAGTACTCAAAGTCCCCACCCTTGGCAAGGATATAGCCACTGAGAGATCCCCTTCTTGGATTTATATATATCATTAATCGATTTAGTATATTTTACAATATATTCTCATATTTAATATCAAAATAATCGATTATTAACAATAGGAATTGATATTTTGGGTTTATTTGGGATATTTAAAGGGTTTGAAAATATTTTGTTATACTTGATATCGAAATAATCGATTATTTCATCAAAATTTCGATATATTTCTTTAATTTGGAACTTCTATCTTTGAAGATTTAACCTTCTGACGGTACATTTAAACAATTAATGTATCCCAAATCGAAATAATCGATTATTAACAATAAAAATAAATATTTTGAGCAAGGGAAAAGGGCTTAAAAATATTTTGTTATACTTGGTATCGAAATAATCGATGAATATATTAAAATTTCGATATATTTTCTTGCTTTGAAACTTCTATCTTCAAAGATGATACGTTTTAATAAAAAATACATATTTCAAAGCACTTTTTGGGCTAGAGGGATAATTCTTTAATTACTGATTAAATAAATAATAAGAATATAGTAAAAGAAAGTTTGATATTCTTAAATCCATGTTAAAGTTATTTATTTATTTATTAATTGCTTGGAAGTTAAGCCCAGTTTAAAGTTCAGCTAGTCAAAGTTTATTTAATTATTTAAGCGCATAAAATGGCTGCAGGAATTTGTGCAAAAATCGCTCAACACTTTCCGGCCTCGAATGATGACATTATAATTGGCCAATGATGGGGCCTCTGTATGTGTGTGTGTGTGCCGATAGACTGGGTTAAGTTTAAGGGTTTAAAGGGTGTTTGGTGGGTGGCGTTTGCCTCTTGCCTTTTGCTGTATTTTCTTTTCTTTTTTTTTTGGGTGGCAAGAACAAAGCCCAGTTCGTTGGCCTGGCCGAGATATGTAACTCCAGCGGAGTGAAGTTCGAGTTTCGAGTTCGAGTTCCGAGTTCGCCGCTCTCTGTTTATGAATGAAACGCAACGAGGAAGCGCGCGAAAATTCAACCAAAAACAACAACAACATGAGAGAGAAAGAGAAAGAGAGTGAGAGACGAGCGAGAGAGAGAGAGAGCGAGCGCCGCAGCTAAGAGAGTCAACGAAAAAGAAAGAAGAAAAAACAAAACGTACGCTCTCTCTCTCTCTTCTCTCTTGCCTTCCCTCTTTCTCTCTCCCTTTCTCCCGCACGCAAGCGAGTTCATTGACCTTTGCTATTGAAATTTTTGGGAACGCACACACAGACACACACTCGCATGCACACACACACACGCACGCAGCGCTTATTTACACATTGATAAACAATCGCTGATGCTGAAATGTCGATGAAATGACTATGATTTCGATGCCACATAAAAAAAATAAATACATATGAGAAGCACTTTGCTTTGGGATACCCTTCCGGCTTTCTCCCTATGAGTTTTTCTTTTTTGTTGTTTCACATTTCTTTACTTGGTTTATAGATATTCGATCTGTTAATGGAACTTTAGATGTTTTTTTTAGATAATATTTGATCAAAATAAACATGAAAATGTTATGGAAAAGAAAAGGATTATTTAGATAATTTTTATAACATTTTTCAAATAATTTTATAAATAAAATCTAAATAAGAAAATGTATAAATAAATATAAAAGAAAATATTGATAATAAGAATAATAAATTACAATTTTCTAATTAAAAAAAATTTACTAAAATATTAATAATAAAAATAATTATAATTAATTGCAAAATATTAATAAATTTTAAGGATATAAGGAACCTCTATTGAGTTTTAATTTGTTGTATTTATGGTTTCCTTTTATTTTAAAATATTTACTTAGATATGTATTTATTTTTAATAATATAATAATATATTTTACTCAATTATTAAAATTTTATAATTTAAAAATTGAATAATTAAAACGGGTATCGAAATATTTAATTAATTAATAATTAGAAAAATATATTAACATATTTTACTCAATTAATAAAGTTTTATAAATTTTAATTTTAATAATTAAAAAGGGAATCGAAATATTTGATTATTAAATCGATATTTTGTTCAAAAGAAAACATTTTGGAATATTTTTTTATATTTGGTATCGAAATAATCGATTATTTGATACAAATTTTCGATATTTCCATAATTCGATATTTCCATACTTTTGTTAATCCCTTTAAGGAGTTTTAAAAGTCATTTATAAAGGCATAGCTAAAGATACTAACTGTATCTTTAGATACTCTCTCTATTCCTATACAGGAGAAAACATTTTGAAATATTTTTTCATATTTGTTATCGAAATAATCGATTATTTGATACAAATGTTCGATATTTCCATACTTTGATATTTACATACTTTTGTTAATCATTTTAAGGATTACTAAAAGTCATCTATAAAGGCATAGCTAAGGATACTACATATATCTTTAGATACTCTCTCTATACCTAGATGTATCTTGTCTTGGAAAAATATCTAAGTATCTCATATTTCTCTCTGAATAAAAAGTATCTGTATTCAAATATATCTTTAATAACTTATATTTTTGAAGAAGAGCATTCAAAGTTCCTCTTTAAATCTGAATCATGACATTATTGGCTTGGTTTCTTCTTCCTGGTTGGGTGTTCGTTCGCTCTGCTGAGTGTGAGTGTGAGTGGGGATATGAGTCTGAGTGTGAGTAGCGGGTGGCTTGCTGTTGCTGTTGTTGTTGTTGTTGGTGAAACCAAACGCACGATAACGACAAGCGCCTGGAACTTGGCGCTGCTCTAGGGGGAAACCAGGAGAGCCCGGTGGAGAGCCCGGGGGAACCTGGGGAAACTTAGGGTGCTCCCAGAGGGTGTGTGTGTGTGTGGTGTGTGTGGCGAAGGGAGGTTAAGGTCTGGGCATTGTTTTGCTTTTGCTTGGTTCCGTTGCGTTCCTTGCTTTACGACTGCCGCTGCCGCTGACGCCGCCGCTGCTTGTTACCAAGTCCCAAATGGCTCTGTATGGCTCTGTATCTGTATCTGTGTATGCCGCCTTGCAGCTGTATGCGTGCCTACGTGTACGTGAGAGGCCAATGACCAAAAATGTAGTGACAAGGGCGTCAGAGAGATTCCAACCAAAATTTTCGGCAAGAGAAGAAATCAAGGAAGAAACTCAAGCAAACCCAACACAAATCCAACACAAAAATATAAAAGGCGCAACGCTTTATATTCTGGTTTTGTGTCCGCTTTTAATGTTGTTGTTGTATCTCTTTTTTTTTTGGAAGTGGGAATATATAGCAGCGGAGCCACCACTTTGCCCAGTCCAGAAAAGGTACAAGCACGCAGACACAGATACACAGATACAAAGATACAAAGCATTTTGGGAAACCTTCAAATTCGGTTTCAATGTCATGTAACCCCTGTTTTACATGGCAAACACACACACACACACACACATACACACACAACACACGTGCAAGCCAAGGGTGGAAACTGGGCGCCCAATTTAAGGCAACACTCGAGAAAAACAAATGAAAAAAAAAGATACAAATACCCATGCACCAAAAAAAAGATACTTTCCAAATCCTAGTAACAGCAGCTGTCATATTTTTATTTTAAATACATTTTTTCTGTAAGCTGGACACCTTTGCTTTTTTAAATAGATTTTTCTCTTAGCTGGACACCCTTGCGTTTCAAAATTTATGTTTTGAGTTGAGAATTTCTTTTCCATTAAAGATCTATCAAAAAGTTTAGATTTGTTGCTATCTTATTGATATTTCAGGCAATATTGATAATATTTTGCCATAAATTTATATTATTATTAATATTTTAAAGCAAATATAAGGAATAAATAAAAAAAATACAATTTTTTCATTATTTTAAAAATTTATTCAATATTTTTGGATATTTTAATATCCATAATATCTATATTTTAACATAATAATTTATTTTAAGGTAATAAAACATTTGTACAAATATTTTAATATTTTAAAATTAATAAAAATATTTAATTTATTCATATTTAACATAATAAAAATATTTTAATTTTAAATTCAACATCTTTCGATATTTAAAATATCGATATAGCCAAGCTTTCGATATTTATATATTTTCCATAGGTTAGTCTTCATATTTTTAATATTTTAAAGTTTATTTCTAATTATTAATATTTAAAAAAAAACCCCTATATCAAAGTTTAAGATCTGATACTTTAATATTTTCCTCAATATATCATTATAAAGGCTTTTTCCCTTCAATATAACTTTCTACTTCAATAATAAATTATTTATTTATAATATTTCTTAAGAATCTATTTAGTCTGACTGAATCCGAGTCTGTTGCCAAGCCCCAAACATACCACATACATTCTCAGACTCTGTGTAGCGATGACTAAGCGTTGATGCTGATGCTCATTGAATTTCCATAGTTTTGTTGTTGTTTCCTGCAAAATGAAGCTAGAGCTAAAGCTAAACCCCAAGCTATTATTTCATATAACAACTCAGTGCTTCTGTTTTTATTACAGTTTTTGTTTAATTTTTTTTTTATTTAATTTAGTTTCATTTCATTGTGTATTTCCTTTTGTTTCTTATTTCTTTTCCTTGCATTTTAATCAATGCCAATGAACTTGAGGTTTATTTAGCGCGTATACAATAACTCCCTCCCTCCCTTTGGGGCTCTCAGGTGGGTGAAGCACCTGAGAGGTAACTGAGTACTGAGAAAAAACACAACTCTGGCTTATCAGTTGTCTGTCGTTGAAAAACTCGGGGGTGGGGAAGGGAAAAGGAAAAGAAAGGAATTCTTCTTATCTTCAGTTTGTGGCTATAGACTTTTTCTTTAAGCTATTTGATAAGAGGGAGGGGGGGAAGAAAGGGGGATGTCCGCATACAACATACGTAATATAAATATAGTATAAATCGCCATAGGGTCAGTGCCTCGATAAAGTTCTTTTTCTCTCCGGTTTTCCCCTCTCTTTAATATATATTTTCCACTTACTCCCCTCTTTCACCCCCTTTGTCACGCGCTTTTCCTCTATTCCCCTTAGTCATGATTACTAATTATATGCTGGTGGGGATTGATTGCCTGTCCATTTCACCACAGCTTCCACTACACTTAACTTTACCAAAAAAGGATTTATTTCTTGTTTCCGTTTCGTTTCCATTGTTTCAAATTTTAATGAAACTCCTTCCTATTTTTTGGAGTATTTAAAAGGAGTTTAAGTTTGACTTACTAATTATATGCTGGTGTCAATTCTTACCTTCACCAAAAAAGAATTTATTTCTTGTTTCCGTTTCTTTCCCATTGTTCCAAATTTGATTTAAACTCTTGCTTGATCCCTATTTTTGGGAGTACTTAAAAGGAGTTTAAATCTGACTTGGCTTTACCTTAATTTAAGCTTACCAAGAATTTTATATAAATTTATTCCCCGTTTCCGTTTCGTTTCCACTGTTCCCAATTTGATATAAACTCTTACTTCGATCCCTATTTCTTTGGAGTATTTAAAAGGAGTTCAAACCCGACTTGGCTTTACCTTAATTTAAGCTTACCAAGAATTTATTTTAAATTTATTTACCTTTTTCCTGTTTCCGTTTCGTTTCTACTGTTCCAAATTTGATATAAACTCTTGCTTGATCCCTATTTCTTTGGAGTATTTAAAATGAGTTTAAATCTTGGCTTTACCTTAATTTAAGCTTACCAAGAATTTTATTTAAATTTATTTATTTCCTGTTTCCGTTTCGTTTCCATTGTTCCCAATTTGATATAAACTCCTCTTGCCGAATCCCTATTTCTTGGGAATTAAACCTGACTTGGCTTTACCTTAACTTAAGCTTACAAAGAATTTTATTTAAAAAATGTAAAAGAAAAAATACGAAACAAAACACGGGCGCCATTTGGCAGTTGCAAAACTCGTCGAGAGCTCCCCAGCTTGTTGGAATTTTGAATCCGACTTCCGCGTGGATTGCACTTTGCCAAACCCGGATGAATCATCATCCTGCCTCGGGTCACAATTGGACACCTTTCATTTCAACCGATATTTGCTGGACTTATATATAGTTTTCTTCTGTTGGTTTTTTTGGCCAGGTTGGCACTTTTGTATGCGTCTTCTTTTTCGCAAGTTGAGCAATTTCTCGGCCGCTTTCTTTGGCAAATGAAGTGATCACGTTGCGACCTTTGGACTGGCGGCTAAAAGATCTGTGGCAGATCTTCTGATGAATTGATAAACTTATAATCTGAGAATCTAAAGAGTTATGAGAGTTGGATCCAAGGCGATCCGATCATCTCTTGCCCTTCTTCCTGGCCAGAGTTTCACTCACATTTCACTTCCACTTCATTTGCCCGAAAATTTCACCAACTCTCCTCCGGGTTGTTGACTCTCGTTCCGAGTGCGGAATACAAAAAGCCATTACTCAGCTATGCTCTTTACCAGCCAGAGGGTTTATTAGCTGGGCTAGACGGCAACCTTATAGCTTTAAAGAGGCTTTGAAAAGTTTTTAGATACATTTTCTATGTAAAAAGAGTGCATTTTCTTGAAGGGTTTAATTTAAAATGCAGTTTATAGTTTAAATTCAAATAGTCTTCAAAAATTAAAACGAAAATATATTTTCAAGTTTAATGATCTAAAGAATATCATAATCTAAGTTTTTATCAAATATTTGAAGAATTTCTAATTTTTTTGCACTAAAACTTCAGAATTAATTTATTTATAAATGGTTTTTATTAATTATATAAATTTTGAGGTATAAATTTAAGCTTCCTAAAAGTTTAAGAATTTTCATAGTCATTTCTATATGATTTCTGTATGGAACCAATCTTAAGATCATTTTCTATATAATATTTCCAATACTTACACATATTCCTATGTAAAAAAACATCAACTAATAGTAGACCCCATAAATAATTAGATAAGAAGGTAATGTTTAATATTTCCAATGTTTAAATATTCTTCAAAAAGTAATACGAAAATGTAGTTCTAAAAATATATTTTCAAGTTTAATGATCTAAAGAATATCATAACCTAAGTTTTTATAAAATATTTGAGGAATATATCATTTTTTTGGCACTAAAATATGAGAATTAATTTAGTTATGAATGGTTTTTATTAATTAAATAAATTTTGAGGTATAAATTTAAGCTTCCTAAGAAGTTTTATATTAATTTCTATATGATTTCTGTATTGAACCCATTTCAAGATAATTTTCTATATAATATTTCCAATATTTACACATATTCTTATGTAAAAAAAAGCATCAACTAATAGTAGAACCCATAAATAATTAGATAAGAAGTTAATGTTTACCATGATATGATACCATATGAGACCCAATGTTGTTTTAGCACTGACTTTTAAGCCTATAAACCATATTTGTGTAGAGTATTTGTTATCGGAGAAGTTAGGAGGGCTTCTCTTTGTATATATTTTTTTTTTTTTTGTTTTTTGTTGGTTTGTTATTTTTGTGTAACTGGCGAATAGTAATAACAATTCGCCCACACACACACACACACACACATCCAAGCCACGAAATAGGTACAATGTTCGTTCAATGACCTTTTACTTTTACACTATTCCCATTACCATGCCGCCCCCTTTGGTGCTTTCGCCCCCATTTCTCCACATTTCTCCCCATCTCTCCCCCATTTCTAACAATTTCTCCGTCTCTTTTGGGCGAGCGGAGATATCCATCGTCGTACGGTTAAATTAGTCAGAGTTCAGTTTTGCGATGATGTCTGCCGGAATTGCGTAATCCGTTCCAATAATGACGTCAATTTCAGTCGAAGTCCAGCAAATCGAATGCAAATTGCAAAGAAATGCACTTAAAAACTGCAAAAAAATGACACCAAAGTCGAAGAAAGTATTAAAAACTACAAAAAAGAAAATAAAGGAAAGCAAAATAAATTTAAAATAATTTTTTAGCTTGCAAGATTAATTTAGAAATTAAAAATATTAAAAATATTATTATAAATATTATATTATATATTAAAATGGAAGTTAAATAAATAAATATAGGTTCTTAAGGGCAGAAATATATTTCAAAAAAATATATAAACATAAAATAAAATAATAATTAGCTAAAAATTGATTTCCTTAAATTTTTTCCTTTTTCATTAAAAAAAAAATAAGACGAAAAATTTTTAATTTTATTTTAAAGCATAAAATAAATATTAACTTGAAAAACTTAAAAAAGAAAAAATCATAAAAATTAAAAAATTAAATTAATAAAAATTAAATACAAATATTTAGAAAAAAGAATTAAAACAACATTAAAAATAAATTTTTAAAAATCCCAACCAAAGATTGAAAAATGTTAATCGTCAAGTTGAAGTTGAAGTTGCTCCAACACAGATACTCGCCTGCACACAAACACACACACTCACACACACACTCGCGCTTGGCGCACAGAGCAAGAGAGAGAGAAAGAGAGCGCTCGCTGCTCGCTCTCCTCTCCAAAAGGGCACGTTCGGTGTGAATGACCGCCAACTAACACACATTTGTAAGCGCGCTAAAACAAAAGCAAAAAGCAAAAAACCAAAACGAAAGAAATAAAACCTCAAAACGGCGGCAGAGGCAGCGGACAGCGGACAGCGCGGTCGGCGGTGGCAGAGGAAGCAAAGCGTCGTCGTCGTCGTCGTCGGGGGCAGCCAGTAAAACAACAAAAACAGAAACAGAAACAGTGCAAAGCAAACAACAAAAACAACTGAAAAGTAAAAATACAGCACAGCAGAAAGTTGCAGTATTTGTTGTTGCTGCTGCTGCTGCACACCCAACACGTGTGTCGATTACGTTTACGTTTACGATTACGTGAGTCAGCGGCGTTGAAACAGTATTCAATTTGCCAATCAATAAAAACGAATGCATGCAATTTGTTAATTAAAACGAATTAAAATTACCCTTGGGGTATTTTCCATGGTTTAATAGAGTAATAAAATATTTTAACAACCATTAACCTAAAATGTAAATGTAAAAGTTTAACTTCCAATTAGAAAACACTTAAAAAAAAATGTAATGCAAACACTTTTGTCGCCTGCACCGCATGCATATGCAAGCTTATTTTTGTCTCCTGTTATTTATACATTTGTATTCACTGTACAGTCGTCAAAAGTAGAGATTGGTTTTGTTATTATTTTTGTTGTTGTTGTTGTTGCAAGAATAAATAAACAAGCCGCAGAGAACAAAAACAACAACACCATCAGCATCGAATAAAAATAAAAATAATAAGAAAGAGAAGGAGAAAAGCTGAGAAGGGAGAAGAAGCGGTGAAGTAAAGAAAAGAAAGAAAAAAACAACGAAGAAGAACCGGCAACCGGTCATTAAACCCTAAACAAGAGCGAAAGCAACAACACAATAGCGGCAGCGACGCCGACAGCGCTTGTGACGGCGATAGAACATTGACACGAATACAACAGCAACAACTGAAACCAGAAGCGTTATGAAATACCAACGCGAGCGCAAGAGCGAGCGAGCGAGTGGTGTAGATGTATGTAGGTGGGGAATGGTGTGGGGAGAGGGGGAAATGGGGGGCACTAACCGGCATTTCGCATACACGACGACTCTCTTCCAATTCAACGGTGCTCGCTCTCTTCCTATCTCTTGCTCTCTTGTGCCAAAGCAAAGGCAGGTGAATGTGTTGCCAGCTTAGCTTATTTCAAGTCATATCTAAATTTCACCATAAAATCTGTATTCATCGATGTAATAATAATAAAATTATAAACGCAATTTTCCCATTAGATCTTGCGTGAAAACTACTAATATTACTAAATTTATTAGAATTAACTTTAGCTTCCGTTTTAGCAACGATCTGTTCATGTTTTTTGTATTTAGCTAAGAATCTAGCTATAAGGGTGGGCAACACTGCAGGTGAACGACCGACCTAGCCATTTGTTTTCCTTTTGTGTGAGAGGAGAGCCGCCGCCGAGTATCTGTGTGCGCCGCGCTGGTGCTTATGTTGGTGTTGGTGTGCAGTTGGGATCAAGTGAGTCATTTTTTTTACGGCCGCACGAAATTACTTTTGATTTGATTTCATTTGTTTGCCTTCTTTTGGCCATGCTTTTAACCTGGTGCTTCTGCCGCTGTTGCTGCTTCTTCTTCTTCTGCATCGGCGTGTTTCGATTTTCGTGCACTTCCTTGTTGATCGCTGCTGTCCACTGCCAGCACCCACACATTTGCACATGCATACGCACTGCTTCCCTCTCGCTTGCTCATTTGCTTTTGCATTGGTGCGAATAAGAAATTCTTTGCGGGCTTATCATAGAAAGAGATAGAAAGCTTGGGGCAAGCTAAGCGAAATAAATACATACATACATACATAATTTTATACACATGTTCCTTAGGGTGGACCAAAAATATTAGTTTTTATGTAATCACAGAAATAGCCATTGAAGAAGTATATAAATAAATAAATGAAAGCAAAAATTACTCATACGACAGGTGGGCGCTTAAAATCAATTTGCCAACGCTACATTTGCGTGACTATGGTTTAAGCCCATTATAAGATTTGCATTTGAGGAGAAAGGGTCCACCCCAATGAATACGCGGAACAACAAAAACAGATCTGCGATTCTTTCACTCATGCCCTCTCGCTCGCTCTAGCGCGTTCGCCGCGCTTTGCACGCATGCTGACCTTGACTGTGACTTTCATAAAATTGGTCGTTGCTGTTGTTGTTGTCGTCTTCGTTGTTCTTCTCTTTCTTTTTGTTGCTGTGGCTCTTGAGCTTAACCATTGTTATTGTTCTTTTAGCTGGTCGTCTTCTTCTTCTTTAGTCGTTTATGAACTTAATTCGACTCTTTGAATATGAGCATGTGTACATACATAGGTAATATGTATATATGTATGCACGTAGAACTAAAAACTAAAAAAAATATATATGTACATACATAAATGTCTACGCACTGAATTAACCGTTAAGTCCCCTGCTTTTGTGCCTTATCTTTTGGTACTTTCAGTGAAATTTTTTTAAATTTCCTCTTTGTTGCATATTTCCAGACCCTAAAATATATAATTAAATTATATAATTAAATTAAAGACTTTAATTTATTAATAATTAAATTTTTAAAGTTAGAAAGAAATTTGTTTTTGTTTTATTTTCATTTCCTACTTCCCATCGTCTTGCCAAGAAAGCCAGTGATCGTTCTCTGGCCTCCTTTTCACTTGCTAATTGCCCTGTACACTCACACACCTTCAAACCTTCAAACTTACACACTTACACCTTCAAATTCACACACTTACACACACTTACACCTCGGCTAGCTCGAAAGTCAAAGCCCGAAATAAAAGATATTTCTGCCGTGGCGCTTTCTATGCGAAAAGTTCACTGAACTTGCCCTCCAAAAACCAAAAGCCAAATAAAACACAAAATACAACAACAACAAAAACAGACACAAAAAAAGGTGGCAAAGCAAAAATTGCTAATAAGACGAAGCCGGCTAGAGCGGGAGGGCTAGAGCATGGGAGCAAGAGCGAGAGGGTGATAGCGGGGGAGGTGGAACGCATTTGCTCAGCGGCGCGCATCAATTTCGAGTTCAATGTCAAACCACAAAAACGACAACGCTGCCGCCTCTGCCTCGGCCGACGTCGACGCAGTTGCCAAAGATACAGATGTGGGGAGGGAAGAGTGTGGAAGGGATTGGGGGGTGGATGGCTCGTCAAGGAATAGCGGTAAATTCGCCCTTCCGTGTACACGCATCGCAGAATAAGAGACACCGCGATAAAAAGGGGAGTAAATATTTTTAAAATTATAAAATAAAAATCACAAATAATTATTAATGCAATTCACAATCAATGATATAATTTAAATTTAAACAAAATGTTCTCTGTTTTTAAATCGCTTCCTTTTTTCGCGCTGTGTGCAAGTTGCGTTTGTGGAACGTGAAAGGTGCCGTGTGTTGTGGATTGTATTTCGCAGATTGTGGGCAGTGACAGTGGCAGCGCTGCTGACGGCGGCGTCGACGTTAACATTGCCCGGAGGGCGTTAAACTTCACGGTCACGGCTTTTCCTTCTTATTCTCTGGCCGCCTCCCCCTTTGCCACCTTCTTTGCCACTCCCCACGCTCTTTCTCCCGCCGCTTTCTCTCGCTCTCCTTCGCTCTGCATGTGATTGATGGCAACGTGACGCATTGCTGACCACTACGCACTCTCTCTCTCTCTCTGTCTAATAGATTCGCTCTTTCTCCCCCCGCTGCGCTATCAGCGACTATCTTCCATCTCCCTTGCTCACATTGCGTGGGGAAGAAGAAGGCGAATGACCGATAAAAGCCAAACCACGCGCCGAACTGATAAACCAGGCGGCAGCAAAAACCAAAGAACATAGCGGGTTTAAGGAACAGGAGGAGGAGCTGAAGGAGGTGGAGAAATCAAAGAGCGAAGTAAAGAATCGAAAAAAAGGCCTAGAAGAATCAGTTAGCAAATTACTGTTACCAAGTGTGTCAAAAATTGTAGATTAGAAAGAAACTTTGGATTTAAATAGATGAAATTCAAAAATTAACTACTTAAAGTTGCGTTTAATATGTAATAAAGGCAATTGTCCTGATAAACTGTATAAAAATCCCAGGGTCCTGGTGTCTGGAATTATTTTAAACCAGAAATGCTCGGCATATTGCAGTTTGCATTGGCCGGGGACCAGAAAAGGGCGGTGGAAAGCGGAAAAACGGAGCAGACCGTCGAGCATTCAACCCTAACCTCAGACAATGTTGAACTATGCACCAACAAACACACACACACGCACACAGACGGGGTGCATCGACGGCAGCCCTACATTTTGCTTCCCCTAAAAAAAGGCAGCGCAAAAAAAAAAACAGCAGAAATGGGAGTACAAAAGGCAGAAACAACAACAAGGGAAGTTGTCGAGTTGTTCAAGAAGAGCAGGAGGAAGAAGAGGACAAGACATTACGTCACGAGGGAGCAAGCCGAAGAGAGAGAGAGAGGAACATAGGGGCCAACGACCAGCACACATTTCGAGCCGCAAGAAAGGAGGAGATGGAGAAGAATAGGGAAAAGGACCGACAAGGAGGCAGCAGCGTAAGCGATAGGGAAGGGGGCGTGCGACCCTCGTCAACAGACAAGGGCCAGCCCTAATGGGAGCAAGTGAGAGGGAGACAGCGTGCTAGCGAGTTCAACAACCTTTGGTGACCCTGAGAAGCGAGGTCAGCAACCCCTACGCGTACGTGCATATGTGTGTGTGTGTGAGTGTGTTTTAGTGCGCTCTCTTTTGCTCTCTATCTGGACTTCTTTCTCTTTGACAAACACACGGAAGGAAAGGGAACCGATTAGGGTGGTCCTCTTTTAGTATAGGAATTTGTTTATATTTTAGAATTATTTGTTACCAATAACACCTCATACTTTTGCGGAATAGGCACTAAAGATATAATTCTTTAACGTTTTCCTTAAATATTTCTTAAGCTTTCAATTTGTTTTTATTTTTGATTGCATTTTCAAACTTCCTTGTATGTAGATATGAGGTCCACCCTAATTAACATTAGCCAGAACACCGAGAGCGAGAGGGCTATAGGGAAGCGATGGCAGCGCTTGCGTCAGAGCGAGAGGGATGAACCAATGGATGCCTGGGGTAGGCAAACTTTTGGATTTGGATGCGTTTGTTTTTGCCGGTCGTTGCCCGACAACGCCGACTGCTACGTCGACTGCGACGGCGGCGGCAACGTCAGCGCCCCAACTTTGGGGTCGTTGGTGTCGTTATCCTATATACCGAGAAAAATCTATTTTTATTTGCATGCCTTTGCGCCCGGTCGGCCGCCTTTGGTGTTGTTGGTGTTTTGGCGCTGCGTCGCGATTTGGAGGCGTTCCGGGGTTTCGGCTTCAGGATATGAACCTGCCTTTGGGACAGCTGGTTTTTGTTGTTTTGGTTCTTCTTCTTCTTGTTATTGCACCCACATTTTAGGGGTTGGAGGCAGTTTATTATTTCATAGAGTTATTGGGTTATATAGTATTTTTTTAGTATTATACTAATTTTATTTAATTAAAGTATATACTGAAGTAACTGTTAATAGAGTTATTTGGTTATTCCAACGGTTATTTAGTATTTTTTTAGTATTATACTAACTGTTAAATAAGTTAAATACCGCAGGCTTTTTAATATTTTCCCCTGAACTTCGTTTTTAGCTGGAAGTCTTGCTGCCGGTTTCCATTTAATTTTTTTTTTTAGCTGTCTGCGATCGCCAGACTATGCAGTTAATTTTGTTTTTGTTTTTCTTTTTTTTTTTTTGCTCCTTCTATGTTGTCTCTTCTTTTTCTCTCACTCTGCAGTATGTTACATATTCTTCCGCATTTTTTGCTCTTGCCACAGGGAGTGTGAGAGAGAAGGAGATAGGATAGGGAGGAATAGAGCGAGAAGGATAGAAATCCAAAGCAATGACCCGTGCTTGTGTGTGTGGGGGAATCAAGAAAAAGAGGGGGGAGGCAGAAGAAGGAGAAGTGTCATCAGGTGCAAAGTGATTTGATTGTTTATTTAAATTCAAATCAAAATAAATCAATTATAATAAATAATTCAATTGCTAATTGGGATGCTTAAGTGGGCGTTGCATTTGCCACAACAAATGAGTGACATTCCTTCCTCAACTAGCAAAAACCAAATGCAAAACTAACAAAAACACAAAAAGAAAAAACAATAACAAACCAGCAAAACAATCAAAACCAAGTGCAAGAAGCTGCAGCCAAAAGCAGGGGAAAAGGGTGAAGAGGAGGAAGAAGATGAAGAAGAGCAAATGCATGTGTGTCCATGAAACGTACTTTGTTGACCTTTCGCTGCTTGCTGCGCTGCCAACTGCGCTGCTTAGTCGCTGTCGTCGCTTCTTCCTCTTCTGTGGCTGCTTCTTCTTCTTCTTCGCTGTTGCACATTCGTTCGTCGGGGTTAATGAAACCGATTGACACACAAAAGTGCAGGCGCAAGAAAAGAGAGGCGAGCGAACGAACCCCTGAAAGAGAGAAGAGAAACGTGCCCCCAAACGTAAGAGAGTCGTCACCAAAGAGAGAGAGAGAGAGAGAGAGAGCACTCTCTTTGTCCCTCTAAAGGCGCCAATAATGGATATTTGGCGGTTCTTTTTATTATTCGAATTTCACATTATTATCTACTTTTTTCTTTAAAGAAAAAATAAGTTATCATGTCACTAAATATTTATTTCATATTTTTTTGATATAACTGTAAGTTTTAGAAACGGCAATTATCATAAAATGTAAAATATTTTTTTAAATTATTTATCGATATTATTTATTATCGATAGTTTAGCAGCTGGCTTGGAACGCTGTTAATACTTTAACATTTATGTTAAAATCAGTTACTTTAACATCATGTTACTTTAACATCATGTATCTTTTGTTAACATCATGTATCTTATGTTAACTATCATACATAAATGGTGCTGGCTGCTAGTGGTTTTGGTCTCGGCTAAACTCTGTTAAATTGAAATTAATTTTCAAAACAAATTATTTAAAAGCAAGGGTTGCAAGTGGGTTATTTAAAAAATATAAAACTAATAATAATACTCATAAAATATATATATTGTATATATAGAAGAAATCTGTAATTTTTCATATTGTTTGTTTTTTTGTTTGTTTGAATTGCAAGCTGGAAAGTGTTTGGTAAACTAGCCGCCAGGTGTCGGCAATGTATGTATGTAAAAACGAAAAACATGGTTTTTTTTACATATTTGAAATTTAACTGATTTTTATTTAATTTTTTAAGGTTTTTAATAAAGAATTAATTAATTTTTAAATTAAACTATATAAAACCCACTAACTTTGCATTTCTTGTCTTTTTTTTGCAGCCACCAACTATTTGTGCATTTAAACCCCCAACAACGGGCCAATAAAAATATTGACGGCTTTGATATAAACTTTATTGATCGATTTGATCGAAAACCAACCACAAGCCAAAACATTAAAGTTCGAACTAAAGACAGATTCAAGACTAGCGGCAACAACAACTATAATCAGAATTACAACAATTATTACAACAACAACAATAGCAGCAGCGGGAGAAACAAAGGGTAAGTCAGTAATTTCTTTAATTTTTATAAAATAAATAAAATATTTTGTTTCAATAAATTTATTTTATAAATTCATTACTCAAATTTATAATTTATTAACAAAATATTTGTTGTAATGTTTTGTTATAAATTATGGAATTGTGGAATTTCGAGTGTTGGTGAATTGTTGCGAGTGTTGGAGTATTGTTGTTGGAGTGTTGGAATGTTGGAGAATCGAATAGTTGAATTGAAAATTTGTTCAAGTTGTGGAATTGTTGAATCAAAGCTTTAAATTGGAGTTTTGATTAGGAGTTTTGAGTTGGTGTGTTTCATTGGTGTGTTTAGTTGGTGTGTTTGGTTGGTGTATTTAATTGGTGTGTTTATTTGGAGTCTTTAATTGGAGTTTTTATGCTTCAGTTTCAAATTAAAGAGTTCAAAAAGAGCTTAAATTCGCTTCTTGAAATGTTGTGGTGTTGTTTATGGTGAATTGTTGAATGTTGTGTTTTTTATGGTGAATTGTTGAATGTGGTGTTTAACAAGAGGTGGAGATCCATCGATGTTTGTGTAAAAAAATGTGTGTGTTGGACCAAACATCGATGTCTCCATCTCTGGGAAGTCTTGTTCTCTGTGGCTCCTTAGTCCCTTCGTTCAAAGTCCTTATCGATGCCGTCTTGCAACATAAAAAGACACCACAAACTGCAGCATACAATGATTCCGCATAAATAGCAACTGAAGCGGAATGGGGGACGTCCAGTGAAGTAAGTTTCAATGTGAGTCTCCAGAAACATGAACAGGATTACCACCGAGAGGACAGTAAAGATAAAGTCATGCCAAGTGATTGTATACCAAGGCTTGTTGTCCTTTCTTTTAGGCAAAACCGAGGGGGTTACCTGGGGCATAACCGATGGGGTTACCTGGGGCATATCCTGCGGCACAATCTGGGGCGTAACTTCGGGCGTAACCCAGGTTGCAAGATGGTCCGAAAGCTGCGGCAAAAGCTGCGACGTCATCCAGGGCGCAACCTCCTGATCGGTCGAAGCCCGGCGCACAACCCGGCGCCTAAGCCGTGGCGGAAGCCGGTGGTGGTTCATACCTCCTCCGGCCGTAAACCGTGGATTCTTGGCCCGAGACGAAGTCAAAGCCACAGATAAATCGTCCGCCTCCGAGGTGGTGCTGCTGGTGGTGGTGCCCACCTCCGAGGCTGGGCTGCGTTGGCAGCGTCGCTTGGTCCGCCGCTCGGCGCACTGTTGCCGGCGGCAGCGTTCATGGTACTCCTGCAATGGGCTCCAGCACCAGGCGGTGCGTCCGGCATCGTCCGAGCTATCGAACTCGCTGGTTGAGTCCTCCGCTTGCTCGCGGCGCCGCTTACGTCCCATCTTGCAAGGATTCTTACAAGGAAATTCTTGAATGTAGAAACGGAAAATCAGGCGGCACTGCAAACGAAACGAGTTAATTTTTCTGGGAAAAAATATTTAAAGAAAACTGCACACACGGGAAGAGACACTTCTATGCCGAACGGAAAAAAAAATTGGAATGACAAAATTTTCCTCACACAAAAGTGACAGGACGATGATAGGCAGAAAAGTTTGGATGCTTTGCTATTACGAATTATCGATTGTTTCAGTATTGTCGCCTTCATTTTAGGGTGACAACTCTATTTTTTGATTTTTTGATAATTGATAAACCTTTAAAAATATTTAGTATTGTCGCTGTGTTCTTTTAGGGAGAGAACTCTACGTTTTAGAATCTATAAACTGTTAAAAATAATAAGTATTGTGTCTTTGAGTTTTTTAAAGCCTATGTTCTTTGTTTTAAAATTTAGAAATCCTTAAAAAGCCAAAATTCTTGGTTTTAAAATTTATAAATGGTTTATAAAGCCAAACTTCTTTGTTTTAAAATTTATAAATCCTTAAAAAGCAAAAAATTCTTTGTTTTAAAATTTAGAAATCCTTAAAAAGCCAAAATTCTTGGTTTTAAAATTGATAATTTCTTTATAAAGCCAAAATTCTTTGTTTTAAAATTTATAAATCCTTAAGAAGCCAAAATTCTTCGCTTTTAAAAATTATAAATCCTTAAAAAGCCAAGATTCCTTGTTTTAAAATTTATAAATTGTTTATAAAGCAAAAATTCTTATTTTTACAATTTATAAATTGCTTATAAAGCCTAAATTCTTTGTTTTCAAGTTTATAAATTGTTTATTAATTATTTAAAATTTCACCTTTTTTTTAAGGTCACCACTTGATGTTTTATTATTTATAAAATATTTAAAATTCAATTTAACTTATTTAAAACTTTTAAAGGGTTTAAATAATACAGTTTTACCCTTTTAAATTTAAAACAGATGATTGGGATTTTTTTTTTATATGAATACAAAATTTAAATTTAATTTTTTAACATATATAAAAAATATTAGTAATATATTAAATATATTATTAAATAAGAACACATTTAATAAATATTTAATAATTTTTGCAAACGCTTAAAATGAATATTGAATATTATAAGCATAATATTTATGAATTTCCTATAAATAACTAAATATTTCCTATAAATATCACAAATTTTAATAAGCAGGCTTTATTAAATAATATTTTTCAGGATTTCCTACGCAAATTTTCATAGAAAATGAATATAATTTAATTTATTAAAGTTCAAATATGATTTCTATTATGATCTCTAACACAGAAATGGAACAATTCCTCTATTTTATAAATGAAAATCTAACTTCTTAATATAATTGCACCAATTATGGCCTAAATAATACAAAACTAAAAGAAAAGGAAGCCAAAAGTTAATGGCAGACAAGAGAAGGAGGAGAAGAAAAAGGACTTTTTGCGAAGCCCTCATAAATATGCAATGCCAGGAGGCGAGACTGAGAATGGGAATGGGAATAGTTGTGGCTCGAAGCTGCTTGCACCACTCGGAGTTTGAGGTAAAAAGGGTGGAAAGGTGGCTGTGGGGGAGCACACACTCCAAAGTCCGTGACTTCGCTGGCTACATCATTTCGCATTCTGCCTGCATGCTCTCTCCCTTCCTCCATCCCTTCTCTCTCTTCTCTGTTCTGCCCCCTTTTCTCTTCTCTCTTCTCTCCCCCGTTTTGTGTAAGGCCACCTCCTACCCCCCATTGAACACTGAACAACCACCCACCCACCCTTCCACCCATTTTGGGGCTGCTGTCCTTCAGTCTGCGAGTGCAACGAACGCTGCCCTTTAACCTACATAAAACCCACACAAACAAGCATCTATACACACACACAGACACACACAACATGCACATGTAAAGAACATACATACCTGGAGGGGTTTCCGCTTGGCTTTTGCTGGGAAAATGGGGGAAAACTGGGAGCTCAGCTAGGTTAGTTCCTTGATATTAACAATGATGTTCCGACTGGCAAATTAATACGAATTTCGGACACTGAACTGACACTGACGGCTGAGCCCAGGGCCAACTTGATTTGAAATTTGAAATTTTTGAATTTCCAAAGAGAGAAACGCTTCAAATATTGAAGAAATAGTGAAAAATTATTGTCATAAATTATTATTAAATAATTTTGGTATTAATATTGATAACTAATATTTAATAAGAATAAATAAACCAAAAATTAAGGCTAAAAACCCAAAATATAGGTTTATTTGTAAAAAAATCGATATCTAATCGATATTTATTGATATTTTGCACCATCCCTGATAGAATATGCTTTTCAAATAAAACCCAAAGCATCAAATTCTGTATATTTAATAAACATTATATTTATATTTAAATATAGGTTTATTTGTAAAAAAAATCGATATTAAATCGATATTTAATCAATATTTATTGATATTTATTGATACTTTCCACCATCCCATAATAGAAAATATTTTTAAAAATAAAATCCAAAGCATCAAATTCTGTATATTTACTAAACATTATATTTATATTTAAATATAGGTTTATTTGTAAAAAAAATCGATATTAAATCGATATTTAATCAATATTTATTAATATTTATTGATACTTTCCACCATCTCATAATAGAAAATATTTTTAAAAATAAAATCCAAAGCATCAAATTCTGTATATTTACTAAACGTTATATTTATATTTAAATATAGGTTTATTTGTAAAAAAAATCGATATTAAATCGATATTTAATCAATATTTATTGATATTTATTGATACTTTCCACCATCCCATAATAGAAAATATTTTTAAAACAAAATCCAAAGCATCAAATTCTGTATATTTACTAAAAGTTATATTTATATTTAAATATAGGTTTATTTGTAAAAAAAATCGATATTAAATCGATATTTAATCAATATTTATTAATATTTATTGATACTTTCCACCATCTCATAATAGAAAATATTTTTAAAACAAAATCCAAAGCATCAAATTCTGTATATTTACTAAAAGTTATATTTATATTTAAATATAGGTTTATTTGTAAAAAAAATCGATATTAAATCGATATTTAATCAATATTTATTGATATTTATTGATACTTTCCACCATCTCATAATAGAAAATATTTTTAAAACAAAATCCAAAGCATCAAATTCTGTATATTTACTAAACATTATATTTATATTTAAATATAGGTTTATTTGTAAAAAAAATCGATATTAAATCGATATTTAATCAATATTTATTGATATTTATTGATACTTTCCACCATCCCATAATAGAAAATATTTTTAAAAATAAAATCCAAAGCATCAAATTCTGTATATTTACTAAACATTATATTTATATTTAAATATAGGTTTATTTGTAAAAAAAATCGATATTAAATCGATATTTAATCAATATTTATTGATATTTATTGATACTTTCCACCATCCCATAATAGAAAATATTTTTAAAAATAAAATCCAAAGCATCAAATTCTGTATATTTACTAAACATTATATTTATATTTAAATATAGGTTTATTTGTAAAAAAAATCGATATTAAATCGATATTTAATCAATATTTATTGATATTTATTGATACTTTCCACCATCCCATAATAGAAAATATTTTTAAAAATAAAATCCAAAGCATCAAATTCTGTATATTTACTAAACATTATATTTATATTTAAATATAGGTTTATTTGTAAAAAAAATCGATATTAAATCGATATTTAATC
>VNJQ01005869.1:0-37078 GCA_008042515.1 Drosophila truncata | reverse complement strand
ATTTCTTCAACAATTTCTTCAACAATTTCTTCAACAATTATTTCAACAGTTTCTTCAACAATTTTTCAACAATTTCTTCAACAATTTCTTCAACTATTTCTTCAACAGTTTCTTCAACAATTTCTTCAACAATTTGTTCAACAATTTGTTCAACAATTTCTTCAACAATTTCTTCAACAATTATTTCAACAGTTTCTTCAACAATTTTTCAACAATTTCTTCAACAATTTTTTCAACAATTTCTTCAACAATTTCTTCAACAATTTCTTCAACAATTT
The DNA here is from genome assembly GCA_008042515.1 of Drosophila truncata. NCBI lineage: Eukaryota > Metazoa > Arthropoda > Insecta > Diptera > Drosophilidae > Drosophila > Drosophila truncata. The sequence goes on along the minus strand of VNJQ01005869.1, from coordinate 36,800 downwards.
CTTCAACAATTTCTTCAACAATTTCTTCAACAATTTCTTCAACAATTATTTCAACAGTTTCTTCAACAATTTTTCAACAATTTCTTCAACAATTTCTTCAACAATTTCTTCAACAGTTTCTTCAACAATTTCTTCAACAATTTCTTCAACAATTTCTTCAACAATTTCTTCAACAATTTCTTCAACAATTATTTCAACAGTTTCTTCAACAATTTTTTAACAATTTCTTCAACAATTTTTTCAACAATTTCTTCAACAATTTCTTCAACAATTTCTTCAACAATTTCTTCAACAATTTCTTCAACAATTTCTTCAACAATTTCTTCAACAATTATTTCAACAGTTTCTTCAACAATTTTTCAACAATTTCCTCAACAATTTCTTCAACAATTTCTTCAACAATTTCTTCAACAATTTCTTCAACAATTTCTTCAACAATTTCTTCAACAATTTCTTCAACAATTTCTTCAACAATTATTTCAACAGTTTCTTCAACAATTTTTCAACAATTTCTTCAACAATTTCTTCAACAATTTCTTCAACAATTTCTTCAACAATTTCTTCAACAATTTGTTCAACAATTTGTTCAACAATTTCTTCAACAATTTCTTCAACAATTATTTCAACAGTTTCTTCAACAATTTTTCAACAATTTCTTCAACAATCTCTACAACATCTTTTTAAAAATGTCTTCAAACATTTTTTTTATAAATTTCTTTAAAAACTTAATATTGCATTCGAAAATGTCTTTAATTGACAATTTCTTTAAGCTTTCTATCAGCTTTTTCAACACCTTTTCCAACGATTTCTTTACCAAAAGTACTTTTCAACAATTTCTCCAGAAACTTTTTAGATTTTTCTCCAACAAAAACCTTAAAAATTCCTGTTGTAAAATTTCTTAATTATTTTTAAAAAATTTCTTTAAGTTTCTCGAAAGCCTCTTTCCCCTGAAAACTTTTAGCCAGAAGGGCCACTGACCAACATTGTCATTATTACGAACGCATGATGCTCATTAGGCAAGTGGAAAGCGAAAGGGGCAGAAAAGGGGGAAACTCCAAAGGAAAACGAGTGGAAAGCGGCGGAAAAGCAGCAGAGGGAGAGGTTGAGAGAGAGGGGAATGTGGCATTGACGGCAATGCGCGACAATCAACACGAGGCGCGCTGATAGCACACGGTTGTGTTCCCGGGGACAGGAGGCTGGGGAGGATTAGTAATGGCCATGGCTGTGGGTTTTGGGCCAAAAGGTGGGCCAGCAGCAGCAGCAGCAGCACGGGCTTGGCATCATTTTGATGATACCAAATGCTGATGACGACGATACCACCACCACCACCACCATCACCATCACCACCACCCAATCCCGATCCCAATCCCAATCCCATTTCTGGTGGGAGGAGTGAGCCGTTTTTGTTTGCCGTGTTTGCTTTTTTGTGGGCGTCGCTGCTGCCACTGCTGCCACTTAGTAACTCACCCGCAGTTTATTATTTTCAAAATATTTAAATTTTTTGGTAATAAGCGAAAAATGGTTTTAATATAACCGAATGGGCGTACCGAAGCGGACGTGCCGTGATGACGACAACAACAACAAGGATGGTAGGCAAAAGGTAATCCACCTGGCGGATCTCAGGGAGACTCTGGGAGACATTACGTTGGATGATTGGTTTATTTTGCACGAATGGATTATCCGGTTCATAAAGTCAACCATAAAGCAGCAAACATTAAATAGCAGACAATTTTTATATATTTAATATTATATTTATAATATTATTTGTGTAGAAATGTTGGAAATATTTTTATACAAGATTAAATCAACATAAAAGTTGATTTTTTGTAAGTTTTATAAAATAATATAAATTATTTTATATATCTTTTCGCCATTACAATTTCAACAATAATGTTTTTAACACCTTTAGAGAAAATGTTCTTCAATTACTTATTTAACAATTTCTTTAACACTTCCTTCAACTTGTTTTACAATTTTTACAATAGAAATTATTGTAGAAATTAAACATTTTTATCAAAAATATATTTTAAATTCTTGTTTAACAATTTCTTTAATATTTAAAAATTACTTCAACACTTTGTTTCATAAGAAATTCAAAATGGTTACCAAAATATTTTTTAAAATAATTTTTTGAAGCCTTTTTTTAAACATTTTTTGTTCAACAATTTTTCAACATTTTTTCAACAATTTTTCAACAATTTTTCAACAAATTTTCAACAATTTTTCAAAAAATTTTCAACAATTTTTCAACAAATTTTCAACATTTTTTCAATAATTTTTCAACAATTTTTCAACAATTTTTCAACAATTTTTCAAAAATTTTTCAACATTTTTTCAACAATTTTTCAACAATTTTTCAACAATTTTTCAAAAATTTTTCAACAATTTTTCAACAATTTTTCAACAATTTTTCAACAATTTTCTAACAATTTTTCAACAATTTTTCAACAATTTTTCGACAATTTTTCAACAATTTTATAACAATTTTTTAAACAATTTTTCAATAATTTTTCAACATTTTTTCAATAATTTTTCAACAATTTTTCCACAACTTTCACCAAACATTTTCCTATTGAAATATCCAGCAAGATCTTTAACAATTTCTAATAGTAAAGTTCATCAATTCGCTGCGTTCAAAATATTATTTAAAGAAGATACCAAATGTTACCCTGAGTTACTTAAATTTATGATATACCTTTAAGTTTTACTAAACACATAAAGATAAAATATTATTGTGTTCAATATATATTTCTGAAAAATATTAACCCTAAAAAATACACAAACAATTACAATAAAAATGCTGTTGTACTTAATTTTCTTAAAATTATTCTCTGGTATTTTCGAAACAAAACTCGCCTTGAATTTGCATTCAAACGGGGATTGCAAACTGGAAACTAAGGGGGGGAGGACACTGGTACCCAGTCTGAAAGTCAGACTATGGACTCGGACTGAATGCTATAGACACTCTGAATTAGCTATGCGAATGGAGGAGCAGCCATAAAGGAGTTCATTAGATGCCAAACAACGGCGGAGGAGGGACTGTAGCCGTCCATGTCTGTGGATGGTTCGATAGACAAAGAAGACAAGGCATCTCCGGGTATATTTTGTTTCATGCATTATAATCATTATCATTATTAGCATTATTGTCAGCCAGGACTACTACTACTACTACGACAGGACAACACAGGACTTTTGCTGAATAATGCAATGCTGTCCCCCCCTCGCCCGATGGGAATGGTGACCCAAACAACAGCCAACAACATACAACTCGTTCATTTCGTTTTCGTTGTCAAATGCAAAAATCGCGGCAGCTTCCTTTTCCTTTTTCCTTCTTCGTCTCGCTGCAAAATTTCCAAAAATTCTATTATTATTAATAGAGGCGAGAGGCAAAGAGAGAGAGAAAGAGAGCGAGTCCTGGCGACCATGACGACTGCCTTGGTTGGAGATTTCTCCTTCTGCGCCTCCTGCATCCTTCGCTCTCTGGTATGCGTTTGTCTTTTCCTCCAAAAAAGGAACCAAGCAGAAAGCCGACTACAATAACCCCGAAAAATGCACACAGTTTGCATTATAATGCGAAATTTTCGATTGCTCATTTGTGGCATTTACTTTTTACTATAAAAGTTTTATAGCCCAACGCCAGAAAAGGCGTCACTGCACAAAAAAGTATAGATTTTTATATAGAAAAGTTGATAGAAATTATAAAGTTTTTATAAACTAATTTCAAAAGCTTAGTTTTATGTATAAAGAAATAATCTCACAAGGTTTTGAGAGAAAGAAGCTAATTTCTGAGATAAAAACATGATTTTTCCAATAACTTTTCCCCAATTTATCTGAATAAATATTTATTTATGCATTAAATATTTATAGAAAAAATCTGTTAATAGTATAAAAACCATTTTTATTTCAGTGCAGCGACAACGACGACAGCAGCAACAAAATTTTACACAATGTCATCAACGGCGGCTGACAATGTTGGGGCGGGAACATTTCCAAAAGAGGACGAAACGAAGGCGACAGCCTGGGAGGCTGGGAGACAACAACAGTAGGAAGGACACTGAAGACACTCTGACAATTGTGTGCAATTTTTGGGCACTAAACTTAAAGGATTACTTTTGGCTAATTTCGCACTGGCTTTTGCCAATGCCAAAAATGATGGGGGGGGGGGGGGAAACGGCAGTGGCCAGAGTTTCTCTTGTTTAGGCCGAAGAATCTTTGATGTTCCAGCGATTCATTGTCTTGCAAATGAAAAATAGGAAAATGGGAAGTCAACGCATTCCTTAAAGAAAATTTTAGACACAAATTTCAGGTGAAAGATGGCCCGAAACTTGAATTTTTAAGACGAAAGCCAAAAGAGATTTTTCACACATTTTTTCAACAATATTTTCTACAGTATTTTCAACAACATTTTCAACAATATTTTCAACAATATTTTCAACAATTTTTTCCACAATATTTTAAACAATTTTTCAACAATATTTAACAATATTTTCAACAATTTTTCAACAATATTTTCAACAATATTTTCAACAATATTTTGAACAATGTTTTCAACCATATTTTCAACAATATTTTCAACAATATTTTCAACAATATTTTCAACAATTTTTCAACAATTTTTAACAATAATTTCAATAATATTTTCAACAATTTTTTACCAATATCTTTAACTGTATCTTTAACAATTAAATTAAAACTTTTTGTAGTAATATATTGGATAAAATTTGTTCACTATATTGTTAACAATTTCTTAAACTATTATTTATCGAAAATTTTTACCCTTTTCAACAATTCAACAATTTTTCTAACAACTTTTTCAAAGCAATAAATTTTAAACCAAAAATAAGCACTTTAAAGCTATTTTAGGTTTAGTATTTATTTTATATTATTTATCAGGTAAGCCTAATAAATATTCTATAAAGATTTTCATAGACTAAACCATATCTAATATTTTCTATTTATTATTATATATATTTTAAACCAAAACTCTATAATTTGTAGCCTTTCGTTGCGTAGTAATGTTTATTTTTCCCCTGTTCTTGTCTTGGGCCAAATGGAAATTATTCTGTCTGGGCAAAACTTTTCACTTGAACAGCTGTGGAAAACCCCTACCTGAAGTCATCCTTAGCAAGGAAAAATAGCATCTTTTGGTGTCTGTTCATAAGCCATAAAAATGCCAAAAACTCATTGACTTATGAGGCATTAGTTGGAAAAATAAATTGGCAGAAGGCACAAATTCAAATTGGATTCCCTGAACATATACTATATACATATATATACCTAATACTCTTAATACTCTATATATAGATATATACCATATATAAATTAGCATTTTTGGACGACCGACGGTCGCCTTGGAATGGTTTATTAATGGCAAATTAAAAGCAATAAAAAACAGATGTGCTTAACGTGGCACATTCCAAAAAAGTGGAGCTACTCCAAAGGGGATGGAGGAGTGCTGGGAGTGGGGGGTGTTTTTCCAGAGGAGTTTGGTTTTTACTTTTTTTTTTTTTTTTTTTTTTGAACTGACTGGCGCGCACCTTTTGGCAAGTTCGGCGACTTTGTTGTTGTCGTTATGAAAATTACTTTGCTCTTTGCTGCCGGTGCTGCTGTGGCGGCATTTATGGAAAATGGTGGGAGGGCGGGACTTCCCCTTTACCAGCACACACATACAGACTTCCTCTGTGTGCGAAAAAGAAAGTTTTGCATTTGAAATTCAGGTTCTGTTGCCTTTTTGCCTCCTGCCTTATGCAGTTTATCATTTTTGCAAGCTCTCTGGCACTCGTCCCCCCCCCTGTCTATAGCATCAGGCCCCATTATCCCCCCCACCTTATCCATTCAGGTGGGTAATTTTAATTTTAAGCTTGAGTAATGACAATATTTACTTCCACTTTCGCGTTATAGTCAAGCGGTACACGCTTTAATGGCATTTTGATTTGAGATTTTCCACTTTGGCCCCCCCGACCCACAGTTTTCCCAGTTTTCTGGTTCTTGGTCCTTTAGCCATAGTTGGCTCCAGCTGTCGTCCTGCCATCCGGCTCCTCTTCTCCTTTCTATTTTTTTTTTGTGCATGTGGAAAATCTCTGATTTTTCGGGGAATTTGCAAAAAGATAGGAAAGGAATTTATCAAGGAGGAGAGGAAATTATTGTGGCTTTTTTATGAAAAGTTATAAAGGTTTTCTATTGATGGTATGTCTATCGATAAAATATATCGATAAAAATTAAGAGCTCAATATATTTGATATTTTGATAATTTAAATATCGAAAAATGAAGCATTTTATGCTTAAATATCGTTATGATTGGGAAAAATAGTCGAAAAATACATTTTAAATATTTTTTCTCTTTTCCGATAAGATTGGGTCGATATTTGATAATAGAATATCGATTAATCGCACTCTTTTTGATTTGTGTATCAGTTTGCGCCTCAAATAGCAATACAAAATTAATATATAAATATTTTCTGTCAATTATTACCATTATTATTTACAATTTTAAAATTTATATTTATATCTTAAGTTTATTTATATATATTTATATTTATTTTACTTTGTTTAAATTTTAAGATTAACTTTAATTTTTAAATATATGCAGTACAGTTTTAACACCCATTTTATATAGTTATTAATTCATTAAATTTTTTTATATTAAATTTTCCAATGTTATCAATAATGCTTTCCACAAAGAAAATACATTTATGACCAATTAGAAGATATATAAAATTTTATTTGTATATTTATCTCCCTACCAGCATTTTGTTTTTTCATTTCAGAAAACTCCAAAGTTGTTTCGGGCAACTTTTCGCAGTCTTAAACAATAAGATGCATCCGTTTATGAAGCTTGCGATAGGGGATTTCGGAACATAAACAAGGCTGCCCTACCCATTAGCCCTTTCTTTCGTTTTTCCTTCGTTTCGTTTTTTTTTGCCAAGTATGTAAGTACAAGTACTCGCTGCCAAGATCAACAGAAAGTCATAAAAAAATATAGATATGAGTTTAAGAATGTGTGTGCATGAGGATACAGGGACAGGACATTGTCTATAGAAATTTTTGTGTCTAACAGAAAGATGAGAAAAATTTTACTGCGCTTGTTAACAATGCAAACACACACAGATACTCATAGATTTGTATATATCTAATATATATGTTTAGACAAATGAGGTCAAGGCAAGAGGGGCAAAAATAAAAATAAATAAATGCTGAAATTTTAATAAAAAATACAAATTATATATAAATATTTAATAATTTTTGGTTAAAAGTTGTAAATACTAACAATATTTTCTTAAAAATATATTTATAATTTCTTTGAATATTAATTCTAAATTAAATTACGTTTATTTATTTAATTTTGAAAACATTTAGTGATTTAAGGTTTTACATTACATTTTTGGAATTGAAAACATTAATAAAGAAAGCTTTTGTTTAGGTTTGAAAATGTATAAATAATACAAACATAATGTATTAACATTTATACAAAATATAGTCTTTATATAATAAATACAATGTATAATAAAAATAAATATCATAATAAAAATGGTACACAATTTATTATTTTCCTTAGAGATGTATTTTTTATTTTTACAATTATATAAATTGTATTCAAAGTATTTTTTTCGTTATCTGTTGCTATTATTATGAATGCCACTGTATTTACACATATGAGAATAACCTTGCCCCCACAACAATTACACATTTTGAGGGGGAGGAGTGGGCATGGGTATAAAGGAAGGGGATGCTGGTGGGCATGGGAAGGCGGAAAAGTTCAAGGCAAGTAAAAACAAAAGGCATTGGTGGCCAACCCCTTTTTTTTTGAGAAGATTCCAACTCCTACTTCTTTTCCTGTCAGGATGTATATGCTGGAAATGGGGGGTATGATGGGGAGGGAAAGTATGGAAAGATTATAACTAATATAAAATTATAATATTATATAGATAAATTGAAAGATAAATCATAAAATATAATATAATAAAAAAATATTAAATAATGTAAACTCAAATATATAATAATGTAAAATATAATAAAAGAAAATATAATAATAGAAAATGTCAAATAATATAAATGAAATCAAACCTTATTTTGCTAAGGATCTGAAATTTTAATACAAGGTTAATTTTGAAGTTGAAGAAATACATAAGTAATTAAATGAATTATAAAAAGAAAAAATATTAAATTATTAAAATAATATATATTAATGGAAAAAATATATAGATTAAAACCATCATAAATTCTATTTAATCCCCAAAACTCCTCCCAAAACTTGTATAATAATCCACAAAAAATATATTAATATTTCTTTACAAGGTATCCTCCCAGTTGAGACATTTTAAACCCTTAACTTTCCTCCTCTACCAAGTCATATCTTAGTCAAGTTCTTGTCTAGTTAAAGGACTCGAATATAAGACTAGGAGGGGGATGGCTTCGTCTAAAGTTTCTCTGTTTCGTCTAAAATGTGAGCGGGAGCACTAATCTCGTTTATGTTGCGTAAAATGCATGTAATTCGTGTAAACAAAACGCTTCACGTAGGCAGCTCCTTTTCCTTTTGCTCTTTTCCCTTTTCTCTTATTTTTATTTTTTTGTTTTGTATTATTTTCGGTGGGCGGTGGGGCGTGGCATTCGCTGATGCATAGATACAGCTTTGATAATTGTGTGACATATATGTGAAATGAATGGAAAGAGTTTTCCATGCTCTTGGATAAGTCGAAAGTCAGTTTCGGTTGGTTGGGCCAAAAAAGGATCCTGGCAGCTAAGGGAATACTCTATGAATTTAATTATATTTTCTTGATATTGATATAATCGATAATTTGATAAATATTTCAAAGAATAAATTCAAAAAATTCGATAAAAAAAGTTTATATCAAATATTACTTGAAAAATAAATCGAAGGCAGATAGATAAATATTTACATTTATAAAAATTTCGATAACCCTATCTATGTTTATTATCGATAGTTTTTATTATTTTCTTATCGAACAACTTTTTTTAAAATAAATTCCTTTTATTCCCGGATTCTTTAGGCTTTATCCTTGAACAATATTGAATATTACTTGAAAAATAAATCGAAGGCAGTGTTTCAGATAAATATTTACATTTCTAATAATTTCGATATCCCTGTTTATAAAAATCTACGTTTATTATCGATAGTTTTTATTATTTTTATTATTTTATTTATTTATTATTTTCTTATCGATAAACCTTTTTTAAATAATTTCTTTTAATCTCCAGATCCTTTAGGCTTTTATCCTTGCCCAAAAAAAGTTAGGGAATCGAATACCTCCCACCCCTCCCCCTTAACCCGTTCAATGTGTTATGGGTGAGAACATCAATGGGCAGGCAAAAAATTATGAAGCTCATCAAAATGTGCGCTGAATTGTAAAATTGCCGTTTGCAAGGAAAACCTAGAAGCAGGCAGGGTGCGTGTGACATGGCAGCAAGTTATGTGTACTTCTTATCTGAGGCAATTAAAACATTTCTTTTTACTCTCCCCCCCAGATTTCTCTACGCTTTTTTCCCGACTTCCGTTTCTTTCCTACAACAAAGACAGAGACATGTGTGAGATTCTCGGCAAAAGAAGGGTTTAAGAATGAAGCCTGGGCAAGGCTGTAAAACTTTTGCCTTTTGTGTTGATGTGTTTATTTATGCCAACTCCTTTGCCTTTTCCTTATGATTTTCACTGATTCGCTGAAACACATTTCACACGGCCAGCATTGAGTTTTTGTATTTATTTTCCTTTTGTTGGCAACATTTTTTACGATATTTTACATCTTTATTGGTGTCTCAAAAGGGACTTTGGCTAAAGTAAAGCGATTGCCATTAAAGGAATATAGCAGAGAATTTTTGAAAAAATTAACAGAATTTTTTTTCTATATTTAAAAGCAACCCTTTTATATATTAAATATAGTTCTTAAATATTTTCACTTATTTTATAGTATTTCCCCAGCATTATAAGTTCCTAGAAGGGTTATAAGGCCATTTATAGATAATATTAAATGTAGTTCTTATATATTATTCCTTAATTAGTATTTCCCAAGCATTATCAGTTCCTATAAGGGTTATAAGGCCATTTATAGATAATATCAAATCCGTATAAGTAGAAATCTCTTAAAAATTCATTGTATATAAAGCGGATTTAAAGAATTAAAAATTTTCTTTATGCACTCACCCAATCTATTAGCATTTTTCGGTCATTTTGAGGTCTTGACAAGCCATAAATCTGGTGTTTAATCAAATTGTCCCAACCAAAGACGGCTGATTGATTGAAATGTCACACTAAATCGCTGGAAAAAAAGAATGGAATGAGAAAAAAAACATTTTAAAAGGAAATCTCATCAGAAATGCCAAATGAAACATAAATGTCACAAAAGGGGGGGAACCGCAACCCGTAAAAAAAGGAAACGAAGAAGGAAAATCCCAACCCTGTTCTCGTGTGCGTTTGTTTTGTATTTGATAAGCATGAAATAATGCACAAAAAAAAGCACAAAATTGTTTTTTTCTGGTGTTTTTTTTTTAAAGAAAAGCAGACCAACTGATGGACCCAAAAACGGAGAATCCTTAAAAAATAGTGCTACTTAAAAGTGAAAAGTGAAACAGAAACGGGCAACTCCAGAGAACCGGAGAAATGAAAAGTGGCTGCTGTTGGGTGGAAAAAAAAAAACAAAACAGAAAAAAATCCAATGGAAAATGGTCATGTGGGGTGGCACTGGCCAGCAAATGTTTTATCGTTTATACTTTTTATTTCTGCGTTTGTTAAGTTGGAAAAATGAGCGTCGATTAATTTAATAGAGACAAAAAGCCTTCGCACACAAACGAGCCTCGAGTTCCAAAGCCGTAAGCGACTAAAAAAAAAACACGATTTCCATGGTGGGAGCTAAAAATATATACATACTTCTTTAAAAAAAAAATACAACAAAAATTTAAGGGTCTATACTTGGCCTAGTGCCACTACGCTTGCAGTTTTATCTTCAAAACCTTTGTAAATCCTTTCAAATATACGAAAAATCTTAAATTTAGCACTTGTAAGAGTTTATCATTTATTTATAATAGTTTTTAGGTATTATAACTACCTTTAAATGTCAATATTATTCATAATAACTCATAGTTTATATACTAAAAATTTTTATAAAGAATTTCTTAATTTTTATCAAACGATTTATATAATTTCTTAGTTGTAACATTCCTTTTAAGAGCTCTAAAATTTAAATACAAAAAATTGTATGCCAGATAAGCTGTGAAAACAGATTTATGCATACGAATCCCCGAATCCGATTTCCCGAGTTTCCATCCATAACGAGCGTTGGGGCAAAAAAAAAAAAAATACAGGCATTGTAGTGACTCGAAGATTACCCAACTGACCGCTTGAGTGGCGAAAGCTCCCAACAGATTTGCCGGCGGGGCAACTTTTCATATCAAACAACAACGATAATACAAAATAACAGACATTTGTCCAAACGTTTAGCCATTTATTAGGAGCCCCCCCCAACCACCAAGTCAGATAAAAAATAAGTAAAATATAAAACACGAAACACAGAATATTGAATGAACTAGGTATAAATATCGAGAAGATATCGAAAATCGGATATCGCGAGGATATCGAGAAATGGAAATATAATAATGAAAGAGATAAATACAATAATTAAAATAACAACTGAAAATAATAATTATACATAAAATAATCAAGAGAAATCTATAACTCTTTAACTAACTAATAATTAAAGATGAACAAAATTGTACTTATCGATATTGTAACTGAAGAATAATTTTGTTCAATACTTAAAACCAAATCTAAATGTATAACAAAAGCCTTTAAAGTATTGACATAATATAAATATATTAAATATAATTTTAAATCTTTGAAATAATCGATTTATTTAAAGACAGAAATCGATAAAGAATGTTTCGATAGATAGATTCGATAGATTCGATATACGAAATGTCGATTTAATATTGAAATATATTTTATTTGTATTAATTTTTGCAATATTAAACTGCAGACTTTAATAAATATTACAAAAAGCAATTAAAAACTCTTCTAAAATTACATATAAAAACTGTCATTTATAAATCTTAAAAAATATATTTTTAAAACCCAAAATCCATCGATATTTTCTTGGCCATCACTAACTAAAAATAGAAATACGTAAAAATAGGATAAAGCAAACCAAAAAAAAAAAAACTCGGAATGTAGATTGTAAAGCGGAGCATATAAAACTAATGAAATCCTTATTAATATGCCCTGGACCTTTGCCGTTTGGCCAAAGGCGGCAGCGTGTCCTTGTGGCGTCGTCCTGTCCAGTCCTGTGTCCGGGAGAAAACCCCAAAAACTGAACCCGAATCCGAAAAAAAAACCCAACAACCAAATTGAATATGCAATGAATTGTAAAACGCAAAAGTTTTGCATAAAACAAGAAATATATATACATATATATATATAGGGGATAGGATATAGGGAAGGAGCAGTCTCGGCTTGGTCAGCTTTTTGGATGGGAAAAAATGTACGCACATTTTTCAGCGCATATTATGTAATTTTTCACATTTCTCCACGCTCTCCTCGGACCCAACAACAACCGTTTGCTGACCATTTCTTTTTTTTTCTGCTTTCTGGGTGTGTGTGTGTGGGTTTGGGGGTGGGGGGAGAACATTTTCCGCTTTTCCTGGCATAGGAAATGCGCCCAATCAGCTGCCTGCAGTGGCACGATTGGCCACTCGTGGCTCCGAAATCGAAGAGAGGTCCTGTCGAAGAGCGAGAGCGAGGTCCTGCTCTCACATGTGCGTGTGCCAGCAGCTATTGATATCTGATGCGAATTCAATAGGTTTCGATGGAGGGGACTCGCGCAGGCGTCTCCACATATCCTTGGTCCTTTGGCAAAAAAGGGGGTGAAATGCGAGGACATTCAAACTGCACGCATTCAACCCTTTTGCTGTCCCAGAAAAAAAAGAGAGAGGCAGGAAGGCGGTGCATATGCGATTTCTATTTATTTCTAAGGATTTTTGATATAATATCTCACTATATCCTTTTATATATATTATTTTGTGTTCGTTTTCTGTTCCTTTCATAATGTCCCAATAAAAATACTTAAACTTCATTAATAAACAATTATGTGCCCCGTTATTGCCAGGCTCTAAGCGCAACGAATTAATGGCCCTTTGTCGCCTTCAATAATTTTAATGTCCTGTGCTCCTATTCCAGGATATGCCTGCCTTCCCTGCCTCTCCCCCTCAGAACTAAGAGTGCCTTCCTCTATCCCCCCCGCTTGAAGGTCCATTAAAATGCCAATGTGTTCGCTACAATGTAGCAGGCCATAAATTAAGGGGCACAAACACACACAAACGCACACACATAGTAGCAGTCAAAATAAACGGGGGAAAAACATAGAAAAAAAAAAAAACAAAACCAAAAACAAAAAAAATTATTAACACACGAAGCAGTGTGTGTGTGTGTGTGTAAATAGAAAATTCTAGGAGACTAGGAGAGAAGGAAAAGATGGTCTAACGATTACCCAGGATTGCCAAAGGGAAATTAATAGAGTTTAGAGTGAAATTAAGGTATTATATTAATTTTAATAATATTTAATATATATAAATAAAACAAAATTAGAATTAATTAAGTAATGAAATCATCTGCAACAATTATGGTTGATAAAAAAATCTAAGAATCACTAGGAAATAATTAAAAGAAGTTAACAATATTAAATTTAAGCAAAATACCGCCTTAAATAATATTAAAAAATCCTTTTTGCATCTTTAAATTAATAAGAAAATTTTCAGCAAATTCAAAAACAATTCAAAAGTGAACTTAATTCAAATTTTTACAATATTTCATGCAAAAAAATTGATATATAAATAATATTTATATTCAATTAATATTTGTTTAGTTTAGAATCTGTCTTGATAGAACCTATCACTGATCGCAATATTATTAAATATTTAATTGTATGTAATTTAATTGCTTTTGTATATTTATGTATATTTTGGTATATTCTGGGTATATTTTGGGTATATTTTGGGTATATTTGGGTATATTTTGGTATATTTTGGGGTATACTTGGGTATATTTTGGTATATTTTGGGGTATATTTGGGTATATTTTGGTATATTCTGGGTATATTTTGGTATATTTAGGGTATATTTTGGTATATTTAGGGTATATTTGGGTATAACTTAAAAATACAACAAAAAATCTCCAAAGAATTTATAAATAATACAAAAAAAGTGCCCTGGGCTTAACGTTTTTTTTAATATTTAGCCACAAAATATATACAAATTCTATAAACTAAATTTTCTTACATAGTTTTCTGTCATAAAATTTACTTAAATTGTTTTAAAAAGCTCTTATTTCTCTTCTTTCTCCTTGTTTATATTACAAAAATCTAATCATTCCCCAAAAAGTGATAAACTTAAAGGAAAGTGCTACCCTGGACCACTAAAGGCGTCCCAAAACGCCCCAACCAGAAATGATAATACATTATCAGGCCCAGGCATTAATGAGCTGAAGCTCAAACACAAATAGAATCCTGCCGAAAAGGGTTAAGCGTGTGTGTGTGTGTGTGTGTGTGGAGGGGTTTCGGGAGAGCCATTAAATTTATGGGCCGCAAAAAAAGGACCAAAAATCAACGACAACAACAGCTAAGCCAGATGAGAGGCAAGGACTAAAGGATCCCAGCCTCGCGTATCAATGTGTTTTCAGTGTTTTCATAGGGCCACAAATGAAGTTTCGGCGAGCATCTTCTTGGCTGCGAAATAATTTTATAGCATATTTTTTGGCTGTTTTTATATTTATTACATTGGGGACTTTTCATTGTTACGCATCGGTCGTTTGCCCAGGCACCACCCCCAGAAAATGTTGACAATGTCTTGGAAGATGTACGGACCCAGGCCTGGCTGGCATCCTTCCTACTGCTCCTTCCCTGCACACCCCCCCCCCCCCCCCCCCCCCCCTTTTTCGACCGTGTTTGTTTTAGCTTAAATTAACAAATGTGCTTTTGTGTGATAATTATAATTTTACATTACCTTTTGTTAATTGTTCAACGCTATAGCGGTGTTGGCAGTGTGGGCGTTCCAAAGGTGTTAAAAAGACGTAAATAAGATGGCAATGTTGCCTTGGTATTAGTTTCACTTTTACAGGCACAGACACAACCCTTCTAAGGGATGCGTGTGACATATTGGCAATTGGATCAAACACAGAGCGGGGCAAAATATTAGTAGTCATGGGAAGGATACAAAAAGGTCACCAAGAAGTGAAGAAGGTTTTAAAATAAATAAAAAAAAATGGCTTCTATTGTTCCCCTTATTTTTTTAGAATTTTTCAATTTAAAAACAGAATAAAACACTTTACTTTAGTTAAGAAACACTTGTTATATGGTCACACTAATCAAATTAAATGCCTTATAAATAAAATATTTTTAAATTATTTATAAAACAAATAAAATGTTATACTTTAATTAATTATTAATTAAATATAAATTCATATTTTATATAAAGTAACATTTCTTATGAGTTCTATTTAAACAGGGTCACACTGATCTAAAGAAATAGTATATACCAAAGGAACAAGGAGTCCTTAAAACAATTCTTAAAAATGTTTTAAATTACTTAAAGGAAAGGAATAGCAATTAGGAAATAATAGTATTTAAAAATATATCTCAAGTATGTTTATATAAACTTTTTTATAAGCATATATGGCCACATTAAGAAAGAAAATATTAAAATACTTTAAGTGTGACACTGCTTATGATATTTCTATGATATTTCCCTCAATTATAGCCTTTTGCACCTCTCCCCCTTTCTTTTCTCATGCGTATGTGTGTGTGTGTGTGTTACGCATTAATGGCACAAAATTTTTAATGATGTGCTACGTGTTAAGTCATCTCCAGAGTGCCGCAAAAGGCCCAACGTAACGCACAAGTGGAACGTGCAACAGCCGAACATCGAGCAGACACGGCGGCGGCAATGGGCACATCAGGACATCAGGCCAACACATCACCAAACCATTGCCAAGGTAATAATCGTAAGCAACAAAATTGGTAATTTTTGGGAATATGTTTTGCTGCGGGACAGCGCCCCGGTATATATATAAATATGTATATATATATATATATATAAAATTGTAATAAGTAAAATTATGTTCGCCGGTTTTTGGATGTGCGATGTGCCTTGGCTTCATTAGGCCCACCTTAAAAGGGGTTGAATGTGTTTGGGAAATTTGTTGTTGCCGCTGTTGTTGTTGTTGCTGCTGCATCTGCTTTTTGGCTAATAATAAAATAGTGTTCGTTGTGTCGCTGTGCTAATAGGCTTTTTGGTTAATTAGAAATTTTATGTGGCACCTGCTAATGGCTGTGTGGTTATGGCATCAGTTGGTGCCACATTTGTTGGGTTGGCAGCACTGATCGGTGGACAGTGTGACCCTGCTTGTATTGGAAAAAGAGTTTATAGACTTTGTTAAGCTATATAACTTTTATTTTTTAGAAAAAAATATTAAATTTCATTAATTTATACAAAAAGTAATACTTTTTATATGATTTATATAATTTTTTGACACTTCCCTTTTTTATAAAATATTTTTAAAGAGCAGTATGACCTTCTTTTGATTATAACTTTATATATATCCACTTTTGCTCTTTTAGGACTTACAAACTATAATAATAAAAAGCCAGTTTTATGTCCCAATCGATTTATACATATATTTATATAACTGCCCGTGTGAGCCTCCCTTTTTCCCCCTCCTAATTAAGGTGGCCAGCGCAATCTAAGAAATACAGCCATCAAAACAGATAAAAGCAACGCTCTTCTACAAGGAGAGCAGGAGGAAAGCATAGCAAAACTGTTTGAATTATTTGCAACATTTGTACAAATTAACTTTATGACCGCTGGCTAAATACAGTCAAACATGGCACAGCCAACGAAAAAGAGAGAGAGAGAGCTCCGGGACAGGTGCAGGTACAATGTGTATACAACACACAAAGCATAACAAGGCAAACACAAAATATGAACCAACTGAAATAAAAAAAAACAGTATAAAAAATATATAAAAAAAATACAGAGAAAAAGAGAGAAAAAGCACATATATATATGTATATATTTTGTGTGTTTTTCGGAACTGAGCAAGACGAGAGCGAGAGACGAGACGAGACGAGAAAGAAAGAATAAAAATTGTAAACATTGTTTCCGCTTCATTGTTGGGGTCTCGGGGCCCAGGAACTGTCACGGCTCTCGGCTGAGATTCAGAGCCGTTCCAACCAATCAGCCACCCAATCAGACTAACAAGCCCCGACGACTCCGAGTCCGAAGCACGGGTCCAAGTCCGAGTCCGAGAGTCCCAGGCCCTTGCATTTCAAAGCAGATGTCCTGGCACTGGGACAAAAAATACAGGTAAACAATGCTAAATACATTTAAAATACCATTTGTATTATCGATACAGTATCTATCATGTATCGATATTTAAGGGAAAAATCGATATATAAATCGATTTTTGCAATATTTGTGCAATTAATCGATCTTAGGTTTAATATATCGAACATATGTAATCGAAAAATGACTTTAATAAATTAAAGAACCGATATTTAAGGAAAAAATCGATAAATAAATCGATATTTGCAATATTTGTGCAATTAATCGATCTTAGGTTTAATATATCGAACACATGTAATCGAAAAATTACATTAATAAGGTAATTATTTAAGGTAAAAATCGATACATAAATCGATTTTTGCCATATTTGTGCAATTAATCGATCTTATGTTTAATATATCGAACACATGTAATCGAAAAAAGACCTTAATAAATTTAAGAATCTTTTTCTGTTACTTCCCTATAAAGGCAATATTTAAATCGATAATTAAAATATCAATAAACATAATATTGCAATATTTTCGATACGTTTTTATTCCATAAAAAAGTCAATTAAAATCATATTATTATTTCTTTATTTTCCAAATATAAATTATATAAAAAATAAATTTTTGTCAGTGCTCCTATTTCGGTTGCCGCCCGTTCTCCCCTTAGTCACCCAGTCACAGTTCACATTTTGTTTTCTTACCTCGCGCGCTCTGACTTTATTTGCATGGACAGTCAAGAGAGGCTGAGGAGCTGCAAGTGGGAGACGTGGACGACAGCGAATTGAGGTTGATATGAGGTTGGCAGCGTCGAATGCCGTTTGCCAAACTGCAGCAAAAACCCAATGATTTAACAATGAATGCAGCCATCCATCCATCCATCCATCCATCCATCCAGCCATGGCGCGACGCACCCAGGACATCATCGTCAGAGCTGCAGGACATTGGGACATCAG
The DNA here is from genome assembly GCA_008042515.1 of Drosophila truncata. NCBI lineage: Eukaryota > Metazoa > Arthropoda > Insecta > Diptera > Drosophilidae > Drosophila > Drosophila truncata. The sequence goes on along the minus strand of VNJQ01005869.1, from coordinate 18,526 downwards.
CAGCTCCAGAGCAGCCAGCAAGCTATACAAATATATGCAAGTCAAAGAATACAAAAAAAAAGAAAAAAAAACCCAGCAAGCAAGCAAGTAAAAAAAATGAAAGCAAAACATTGACAGACAACATGAAGGACCAAAAGGATGATGCTGTCAGTCAGTCAGGCACTTGGGGAAAATATTGGGATACAAGAGAAGGAATTTAAGATCTAATATTCAAAGAAGAATAATATTTATAAAAAATATATGGTAAATATAGTTAAATATAACATATTTTAATATTTAATATATTATATTTAATAGAAAATTTATTTGGGAATTATCATAAAATTATATTTAAAACAAAAATTGTAATTATCAAAAAAATATTACTTTTAAAGTATAAATATTAACTTTATCGATAAATATGAATTTTATCGATAAATATCACAATCGATATCAATTATTAATTTATTTCTTATTCTGATTATATGTGAAATAATATATCAGAAAAAAATTTATATTTATTGAACACATATCGTCAATGTATCGATTTTTATCGCCAATTTAACGATTTTTTATCGATTTGTGAATATGAATTTTATCGATAAATATCGCAATATATTAATTTATTTCTTTTTATGATTATATGTGGAGTAATATATAAAAAAAATCATTTTAATTAAACACATATCGTCAATTTATCGATTTTTATCGCCCATTTAACGATTTTTTATCGATTTGTGAAATAAATATCACTGAAGTATTAATTTAGTTATATTTTCTGCTAGTCTTAATTTTATTTAACAAGGTTTACCATATATTTTTCACGACTAGCTAAGTTTTAATCATCCAAAATAAATATTTTTAATATTACAAACAGTTTTTTCTTTCAGCGTTCATCGGTTCGCTGTGAGTGTGTGCGTGTCGAAGGACGACCCACTCTTCAGGGCTGCTGCAGAAATATGAATGCCTCACCGGTTCAAAATGAATTAATAATCAGTAATTCTTGAACAAAAAAAAAAAAAAAAAATACACAAGCTGATGCAAAAAGCGATGGCAGCACAGAGTCTCTTGGCAAAGGTCGGTCTGTCGGTCGGTTGGTCGGTTGGTTGGTCGTCGCTGCTCGTCTGCCTTTGGGCCTCATCGCCCACCCATTTTTCCGCCGCTTTCCCTTCCGCTTTTCCACCTGCAGCAGCAGCAGCAGCAGCAGCAGCAGGCAAAGCAGTGACAAGTACAGCCGGACCCGGGGACCCTGTCCGGGAGCTTCGGTGGTTGACTGGTCTGTGACTGATTGGCGCAGCTGAGCACCTGACTGAGCCACCCAGGACCACCTCTAAGTGGGCTGGGGACTGAAAAGGCCATGGATTTTAATTACAAGAAATTGTTTGCGTTTTTTTTTCTTCTTCTTTTTTTGCTTGCCTTACAAAAGATTTTCGGGGGACTCGGCGGAGGTTTCCCTAAAACAAAAGACCGCGTTATAATAAATATTTATATACATATATATGCCTGATATATATAAATATTATAAAAAAAGGAGAAGAATATTACAAAAAAAAGAAACTGAAAATTATAATTGATCACAATATAAAAAAAACAATTAACTAAAAGATTAATTAAAGACAATTGTTTTCCTATATTAATATGTATTTTATATTTATTATATTATAAATCTTTAGATATTAAGCTTGAAATTCGATTTCATTATAAATATATAGTTATATTAATTTTTAATAGCATTAATTAGAATGTATATTAACTTCTAATACATTTTTCTAATAAATTTTACAATTTAACAAATATTAACAACATTGCTTTAATTTTAATATAGAAAAATTGTTATTTTTTGAAATATATTTATATTAAAATAACAAATTAAAAGTATTTTAAATTAAACATTCTTTGGCAAATATTTATTTGATTTTTGTAAATAATAAAATATAAAATTCCTTGAAATATAACATTGATAATGATAATAAAAATTCCTTATAGATAATAATTCTGTTGTATATATTTTCGCACTCAAACCCCTTCGATTTCCACACACCCTGTTGCTTCCTTCATAAAACAAATTGCATTTTATTACGCTAAAGAAAAAAAAGGGAAATAAATAACAATAAGTGTGGGGCGGAGGGGGGAATAAAGCAACTATTGTCACATGATTTGTCTCGACTTGGGCAATATTTTTTTTCACCCAGCCACGCCCTGTCGGGATGCGGATCCGCACAATGAAAAGGGTTCGACGTACAAAAAGGACCACAATGGCATAAAAAACGCAAAAAAACGCAATGGAAAGAAACCGAAACCGAAACCGTAACCAAAAAAAGGTGTCTCGAAATATATATAAAAATAGCTAAATTTATTGGACAGTCACACGCCACCCATTTAATTTATATTTATAGAAAATAAACAACAGAAATGTGAACAAAAAGCGAAAGAAAAAAAAAGATGTTTTAGAGTTGAAAAAAAGGAGAATTTGAGGCTTCATGAAAATGGTTTGTTTATAAAATAAATTTATAGGAAATTTAGGGGGATTTTTAAAATAAAATTAAATACCAAAGCAATAGAAATAAATAAAAGAAAATTTATAAAATTGTATACAACATTTACTAAATTAAAATAAAAAATACTAAATCTTTTCCTCCCAATAAAATCCAAAAATAAATCCCCCAAAACTTAATTTTCTCTATAAAAAAACATGCTTGTCTTCAGCAAAGTTTCTCGTGTCCTGCAATAAATTAGCCTTCATTCTTGGCCAACTCCTTTTGGGCAACAAATTAAATGTCAAACGACAAGGACTCCCCGTAACAAATACCAAACATAAAAAAAGGAAACATATCAAGAAAAGCCAAAGAAAATAAAGAAAAATTTCCACTTTCAGGGAGGGTTTCCTTTTGTATTAAAAAACAATTTGCAGAGCAACACATGGGAAAAGTTGCGACACGCGTTTGCCACACACAAAAGGACAAAGGGAGAGAGGTCACGAAGGACCTCATCGGGGACACCAAGGAATTGGCCACAAAAGATGCTAATGATTTATTTAATCGATTTGACCATAAACATATGTCCTCCTTAGTCCGGAGCGTGTGAAAAATGACCAAAATTCCGGGACATCCTCTTCAATTTCGGTTTATTTTTTCCGCCCCTTTTTTTGGATTTCTTGCTTTTTTTCGCAAGTGTCCTGTGCTGGGCTGTCCGGCTGATCTTTTTAATAGTTTCGGTTACGCAATGTTGACAAGGGTTTTGTCGTTGCACGAAAGGCAGAGAGGGCGAAAGGGTCAATATTGGCCAGGATCTGGTTACAGGATGTGTGGGGAGAGCCATGGGTCCCCATGGTCAAGTGTAAGTCGTTACGGCTTTGCCGTGTAAATTATGTTAAACGTTTGTCAATTTGTGTGATTTGTCTTGTCGAAGAGGTGCAAAAGGAAGGAAGGGTTTCCCATGCGCTATTAACCCCAATAAGTGACAGGACATCTGTTGTTGTTGGGGGGGTTAACTGTCCACAGGTCGAGGTGTGGATTTGTGGGTTTGTTTGATTAGTTTTCTGGCGGAAAAACCAATACAAAATGTGTAAGAGGAATTTTTATATTTATTTAAATTTTGTTTTTAATTTATTTCGAGGAAAAAAATGTTTGAATCTTAAAGAAAAAATCTTGAAATGAGAAGCTATGATAAAATGTTTTCTTCTTAACTTTAGCTTGTACATTGCAGGCAAAATTTTGACAGAAAAAGCTTGGAAAGGAACACAGTTCGCGAAATTAAATTGAATTTAAATCGCGTAATTTTTGAATTTATATAAAAATTTTATTTTAAATTTATTTCAAGGAAAAATAGTTTTAAATCTTAAAGAAAAAAGTGGAAAACCTTTTCTTAGTGAGAAGCTATAAAGAAATTAATTCTTCTTAACTTTAGCTTGTACATTGCAGGCAAAATTTTGGCAGAAAAAGCTTAAAAAGGAACAGAGTTCGGGAATTAAAGAAAGCTGAAACTGAAAAATAGTTTTAAATCTTGAAGAAAAGATCTTGAAGTGAGAAGCTATAAAGAAATGAATTCTTCTTAACTTTAGCTTGTACATTGCAGGCAAATTTTGACAGAAAGAGCTTGAAAAGGCGCAGAGTTCGCGTAATTAAATTGAATTTAAGTCGCGAAATTTTTGAATTTATTTAAATTTTGTTTTTAATTTATTTCAAGGAAAAATAGTTTTAAATCTTGAAGAAAAGATCTTCAAGTGAGAAGCTATTAAGGAAATGTTATTTTCTCTCCTTTAGCTTGTACATTGCAGGCAAAATTTTGGCAGAAACAGCTTAAAGAACAGAACAGAGTTCGCATAATTAAAAAAGCTGAAACTTAGAGAACCTTTCAGTTCCTTCAGAACCCCTTCCCCTCACTCAAATATTTTCATTTTTCACTTCCTTGTTAAATATATTTATTTATTTATTTAATTAAAAGAATGCGAGCAATAATTACGCACTTCCTGAGACATGACAATCACCTGCTGGCAAAACAAAATAAAGTATTCAGGACTTCATTTCAATAAAAAAAATTACACCAAGAAAATAAGAACAAAATATACGCCAAGCTTTGCCAGTTGTAAAGAGAGAAAGAGGGAGTCAGAGCTCTTGAGAGAGAGGGCAATAGACAGGAGTGTGTTAAAAGAATTGCAGCGAAATTAAAATAAAATAAAATTTACGTTGAATTAAAAGGAAGCAGTCAAAGCAACAACAGTGGGGGGGGGGGGCCAAGCGAAGGAGTAAGAGAGCTCAGAAGAATGCCAAGGCATTTATGTCAAGGAAAAGTAACGAATAGCGGATACCTAAAGAGATTTTAGTGAAATTTTGGAGTAAACTCTCTTTTAGGAAGAGATAAAAAAGTAGAGAAGACTCAGCTTTCTTTTTTTCTTGTAATTTCTTAATTTTTTATGTATTAATCTATTTTTTTACCCCAATTAAGGGTATTACAGGGTATCTGATAGCGTAATAAGGAGTCACCAACAAGGACCAAATAACGAATAACGAAACTGTGGAGGACGAGTCGTGACTTCATTTGCTTGACACTTGGCCGGAAAAGTGTGGTGGGGAAAAGTGTTGGGGGGGAGAAAAGCGTTGCTGCTGTGGCATTTTTTTCCTATTCTTATTTTTTTCGAAAAGAGAGGGTGCGAAAAGAAAAGGCTGCAAACGATTCCTAATTGAAAACTATTAAATTCTTTTTTTTTTTTGCCCCTTTGCCCGCTGCTACTTAATTTCTTCTTGGCACCCAATCTTTTCCTTTCTCCCTCTGTTTATCTCTCTCTTTCTCTCTCTTTATATCCATCTCTTTCTCTTTCCTTTGGGTCCAAATTGGAACTTGAATTTCATTTCGAATGACATTCGCTCCATCACGCGTCAACTGCAGCCAAACCCATGGCACGTAGCCGGGATGGTTTCAGAAATAAAAAAAATACAAAAAAAAATGTAAAGAAAAAAAGAAAAGCGGGGAGGGGGAGAAAAAAATAAGAAAGAAAAGCGGACATTTTCATTTGAGCATATTTAATTAGATGCAATTATTTATGGTATTAAATAGATGAGGCAGTAAATGTGCTGTACACTGCGTTGCCCACGCTGACAGAAAAAAATGAAGAAAATTGAAATAAAATGCTAAAGAATTGTGTCGTTGTCTGTCGCCAAAGTAGAAAAAAAATACAAGGCAATGATGGAGCTAAAAAATACCCTAATGGATATATCCAGTAATATTGGAAGAATCGCTTAAAAAATTCAGACTTGAAGAGGTTCCTTAAGTCCAACGTTAGGTTTCATAAGAGATAGAAAATAAACGATACAAAATATCGATATTTTTTTACAGTAACGATATTTTAAGGCTTCGATATATGTGCCATAAGTCATAATTCTAAAAACATATTTTAATTTATTATAAAATAGAGAAGGAATAAATTAACTATATTTTTTTCTGATAATTTTCGAGTTTTAAAAAAAAATATCGATATTTATCAAATCTTTAAAATAATTTATCGATATATATCAAAACGATAAATCAATGTTTACGATCTACGATACATAATCGGGAAAAGGAAACATAAAATAACATTTTTTATGATACCTATTTAAATATATAGATACTTAAGCCTTAGGTACAAATTTTTCGATAGTTAAAAAGGTCGATATATCAAAATTTATGATATTTTCGATGATGAGAACATTCCCATCCTCTGACTATAATTATTATATCTTATTTAATTATTGTTTTAACAACCCCATCCAAAGGGTATACAAATAACATCACCAAAGAGAAGTGTAAAATAAAAAAAAAAAAGAAAAGGAAAATAAAGAATAAAGCCAAGGCAAGGAAAAATATTCAATTCTTGGCTCACTCAAAAAGGCACAATTCTGCAGCGAATGTGCCCTGGCCACGACCCAACCCAACCCCCCTTGCGCATCATTTACCAGCCAACCATGACAATGGGCTCTCCTTGGACCAACCCCAACCCCAACCCCAACCACCACCCATCGCAAGTCCCTGGAAAATCCAAAGGACGAAGGAGTGCATTTAAATGGCAGGAAATTTGAAAAAAATTGAAATTTAAGTCTTTGATAGATTGAAACCGATTTATTAGCTGCCCCCTTTCTGTGTTTTTTTTTTTTTTTAGATTGTTAGCCATACCCATTGTTAGTCATTTTGCCTTTTGAGAAAAAAGAAAAGTAGAAGCCGCTGCTTTTTATTTATTGTAAAAATGTATAAAACTGAGATGAGCCGCTATTTTGGGGCTTTTTAAAGGCAACCTAGTTAATTTTTTTTATTTAAATAACACTTAATCAATGATAAACTAAGGCTTTGTCTTTGTTAGAAGAGAAGAGCGAACTAAACTCATCAGAAAAATTAAGAAAATATATATAAAAAATATATTAAGACATATAATAAAATATTTTAATAATAAACTACATATTTTTCACACTTCAAACTAGTTTTCTTAACCAAAAACCAACTAATAGCTCGCTATCTTTCGATTAGAAACCTATAAATAAGCCTGAAATATTTCCACTAAACTTCGAGAGACACTTAACTTCTTTAGGCAACTCTCTTCCCTTAGACTTATTAGGAGGAGAGTGAGTGCCGCCCCTGCATTGATTGCACAAAAACAGGCCAAGACTCTCTGTCTGTCTGTCTGTCTTTAGCCAAAAATAAGTTTTTGGCCAAGGAAAAGCGGCTAAACAACAGGCTGGAGTTCGCGGGAAATTAACGGCTGGACAGGTGGTGAAGGAGGAAAAAGCAAGGGAAAAGCAAGCCCCGACGGAAAGTTATTGAGCAGAGCGACCTAAAACAACAACAGCAACAAAATCCAAGACACCAAAGCCACGATGGGCGAATTTTCTCTTCCCGGGTTCGATGAATTTATTACTTTTGATGTTCAAACACGAAAACTGCTGCAGGCCATAAAACAAGGACCCCGCCCTCCCCCACTCCTCCTCGCCAAGGATCCCTAACCATATTACCCGTCAGACTGTCGTGGAGTGGAGCAAAATGCTATTAAAAGTTTACACGTCTCAATAGAGTGTTAAGAGATTAGTTGCCATCAAATATTTTTGCAGAATATTTCAACAGGAAAAGTTTCAGGACAACCAGAGCAGAGCTTAAAAGGCAAACGGAATTAAATCGAAGGAAACTGTAACAAATAATTGGCTAGAACAGGATTGTGAATAAATGTGTCAGAGAAAATTAGAGAAAAATATTTTTTTTTTTAAATTTAAGCATGATTTTATACCTTTTTTGGTGTCTTTATAGACGCCACTACTTGAAAGAACTGTTGTTGAAAATATCGATATATTGACTCTGATATATTATCGATAATTTACTAAAAAGTGTCCGATAATTTTATTCCTTTCTTGGTGCCCTTTTAGACGCCACTACTTGAAAGAACTGTTGTTGAAAATATCAATATATTAACTCTGATATATTATCGATAATTTACTAAAAAGTGACCGATAAATCGATACTTTTTTAGATGTAGTCAGAAAAGTAAACAAATAAATTCAAAAGCAATTTTTTTTAAATATTTTTTATCGATATTTAATGGGAAATTGTGAAATAAATTCATATTCTTTTTTATATAATAAGAAAAAAAACCAAATATATTAAACAACATCTTTAGATATTTTTGTAATTTTTAATGTAAAATAGTATCTAAAATTATGTCATTAAAATCTATATATTTGTCGATAATATATGCTAGATATTAAAAATAAATTAGAAAATAAATTTCAGATACCGATTATAAATAAAAATTCCCTACAAATTTCACTCAACTTCACTTTTCTGCCACCCCTAGACCTCCATGTTAAATTCAAATTATGTAAGATCACTGTAAACATTATTAATAGATATTTATTTAATAAAATTAACCAGTAAATGGTGATAATTATATGTGACAACCTTGTCACGAAATTCCATTGCAGAGACATTATTTTTTTGGAACAAAAAAACAACAAAAACATAGTCAATTTAAGGGATAAAACAATGATATGTCGTGATAGATTAGTAGAACGTACGTATATATATAAAGAGAGATGCGATTGATTGGCGAACAGTATAGCCACGGCAGCAAGATGGCACGTTGCCAGCTTAATTTTGTGTTTTTGCAACTTTTGGTAATAGTTTCGTTGCAAAATGTACTTTGTGATTCCGAGAAACCCTATAATGTGGAGCTCAATTCCTTTGAACGCGACCAGGCCATCGATAATCAGGATAAATGGGTGGATTGGGGTAGCCTGCGAATGAAGAAGATCGGCAGGAATAAGTTTGCCGTGGCCGGTGACTTTGAATTCAAACTTAATATGGGTGACGAGCAAAAGGTGAGCTAAAATTTTATTTAAAAAAAAATATATTTCATATATTATATAACTTAGATATCCCTGCGAGTCTTTGTGTACGATTCAAAGGCCAGTCAAAAGGGTCCTTTGGTAATGAATGTAAACAAACCGTTCTGTCAGTTTATCAACGAGGACAAGGACACGTATCCCTATTTGCAAAAGGTCTCCACTATGCCCGAGCAGGGCAAATGTCCTTTCCCTAAAGGCAAATACAAGATTGACAATTACGAGATGGAGACCAACTTTTTGCCAGACAATGCACCCAAGGGAGACTATATCCTGGAGTTATCCCTGCACGATCGTGAGATACCAGTGGCAGGACTGGTGGCCGTGGTCACACTGACCTAGGTTTTAGTTTTTTCTCTCTCTACCTATTTTTTTTTTTTACTTAGTTCATTTTATTTATTTAATACTTTTTTTTTCTTCTGTTAATTAGTGGTTTTCGATTTTCCGGGTGGATCCATTTGACACGACAAGCGTTCACATATATCTATGTATTTATCCAAGGTTGATTAATAATAACGAATTCGCTTTCAAAGACAACAACTCCTGGCGTATATATTATATATTTTGGATTGGGTAAACCCATAGCCAGTAACCATTAACCATCAAGTCATCAAGTGCAGTTTGCTTGAAATGACAAACACAAACCGAATCGCACCGCAGAGTTTCAGCATCAACACCTCATCTAATTGAAATTTTCAGCGATATACCACCAGCAGGAGCAGCAGGAGCATCATCATCGAGAGTGGGTGGCATTTGTCAGGGGCAACCACGCCCGCCACTCGAGGCCTTGGCTCAAGGCTCTTCACAAATTTAATGATATCAACTGTTTGGCGATTTTTTTTTCAAGGGTATAATATGGTGTTTTAGTAATATAACACAAAATGCAAGCTTTACTTGCTTTTTTATGTTAAATAATATTTATTTGCTAGTATTTTTTGGTTTAGAAATATTTAAAAATTAAATACAAAGCAGAAAAGGGTCCCCAAGAAATATATTACAAAAATAAATTTTTTTATTCATGTAAAAAATTATATTTGTTAGTATTTTTATTTTTTTTTTTAAATTAATGGCCTCTACGGCTCACAAAAAATATATTTTAATCTAAATAATATTTTTTTTTGTGTTTATTTGTTAGTTTTCTAATATTTATAATATTTATCAGTAAAACACAATTCAGGAAAGGAATTAAAAGTCTGTCAAGGCTCTCAAGACTCTCGGAAATATAGAAAATACTATTTATTTCATAAAAAATTATATAAACAATGTTTATTTACTATTTTTCTCCCTTTGATAAATAATTTCAATGAAATTTATATCTGGAAAGAGCACTTAGGGCCTCCCAAGGCTGCCAAAATAATTATTTTAATAATTAATAATTTATTTCTTAAAATAAAGAATGTATATTGCTTAACTTTTTAGCTTTCCCATAAAAACCACCTCATAAATTTGCATTTAGAGGCTTACAAGGCTCTCGAAAGTATAGAAAATTATATTTATTTATTATTTATTATAAAAAATTTAAGTTTATTAACTATAACTATCAGAACCTCTTCAGAAATGGTCACCTAAAGTCTCCTAAGACTCCTGAACCTTCCTGCCGGATATACCCATTGCTGTAACTCTTTTTTTTTCAAGGTTCCACTGTCCTTTTTTTGTGTGTGTGTGCCTCTTCCAAAAATGATTATCTCTGCTTTACAATCCATTGATTTCACTTAAGCACCGCTAGAATTGCACCACATGCTGGGCCAGGCATGCCTGCCTTGCATGGGTGTGCCGTGCCATCACAAGGGGGGGCGGGGTGTGTGGGGGGGCAGCGAACGCTTTTAATAGGGGTAGTAAGTATAGCTCGACTTTACACACATGCGACACTTAATTAACAAATATGCATTACAAACACCCGCAACGAACAGCAATTGGTTGGTCGTGTCATCGCCTACCCCTCTCTCTCCCTCTCTGTGTGTCCCCTTGATACCCGCTAAGGCTTAACCCTTTATTTGCATCCCCCATTGGGGGTTGGCATGTGTTTAATTGAAAAATCATATGCAGCGCGCATAATTATGTTTATTGCAATAATCCGATGCAAATTTGCGAAAACTCAAACTGACACACAATCACCGAAATGCTTTAGACTAGAATAGCCAGAGGCGTCGAGCAGAAGGGGTGGTTTGGTTGATTTTTTGTTTCTGTTTTTAATGTCGTTTAAATTATGAATAACTTGGGGTAAATATTAAAATAAATATTAAATAAGAAATTTAAATAAACTAAAATAAAAATAAAGTAATTTAAACCTTAATAGATAGAAGTATACTTCTTTAATGATAAAAATAATAATAATGATAATAATAAAATTATAAATAAGGGTTAGATATTATTATAAATATTAAATAAATAAATAATAAAACTAAACAATGTCAGGGCTTGGTTACCTTCTCTCTCTTTCTCTTTTCTTCTCTCTCTGCCAAGTTTTGCCTGCAAAGTACAAGCAATACTTCTAAGGGAGCTTCAAAATTAAGATAAATATATAAAATCGCAGCATTATATTTCTTAGAGAAAATAATTCATTGTTGGTTACTTTTATCTCTGTAAAATATATATATTTATATCTACATTTAAAGTAAACCCCCTTTGGCATTCACAAACTAAGCCAGTGGGTGTTGTTGGCCACCCCCAATGCAACCGGTTGCATTTGTATCTGCATTCGTAACCATAACCATGACCATAACCATAACCATAGCCGTATCTGTAGCTGTATCTGTATCTGCATTTGTATCTGTATCTGCAACCGTAGCTCTCGTCTCTCTCTCTCTCTCTTTCTCTATGCTGCTGTATCTGTAGCCCTATCGGCGTTGTTGTTTTTAGCTGCTGGCGCGCATTAAATTGCACTTTAAATTGCACATTTCAACGCCTACTGATTATGACAGATAATTATGTTATCGAGTGCCGCCACACGCCGCCCCCCACAACGCAAGAGATGCTCATTTTGACTCCTAGGGATATGTGATGACGAAAATGAGAAGGAGAACTATAAGGGAAGTTAAAACTAGAGTGATAAAGAGTTGGAGAATAAAAATGAAAACTAGAAAAGTAACGAGAATGATAAGGATAACGAGAATTATAGGGAGAATGAGAAAGTCAACGAGAACGAGAAAGTCAACAAGAATGATAAGGAGAACGAGAACAAGAAAGTCAACGAGAACGAAAAAATCAACGAGAACGAAAAAATCAACGAGAACGAGAAAGTCAACGAGAACGAGAAAGTCAACGAGAACGAGAAAGTCAACGAGAACGAGAAAATCAACGAGAACGAGAATGTCAACGAGAACGAGAAAATCAACGAGAACGAGTAATTCAAAGAGAACTAGAAAGTCAACGAGAACGAGAAAGTCAACGAGAACGAGAATGACAAGGAGAACGAGAAAATCAACGAGAACGAGTAATTCAACGAGAACGAGAAAGTCAACGAGAACGAGAAAGTCAACGAGAACGAGAAAGACAACGAGAACGAGAAAGTCAACGAGAACGAGAAAGTCAACGAGAACGAGAAAGTCAACGAGAACAAGAAAGTCAACGAGAACGAGAAAGTCAACGAAAACGAGAATAAAAGGGATAATACAAATTTGAATAATAACGAGAAGGGTAACGAGATGAAGATCGAAAATAAATAACGAGAACGAGAAACACCTTAAGAACGAGAATAGGAAAACGACTCGAAACTAATAGAAAAACGAATGGAAAAATGATTAGAAAAACAAATATAAAAACTAGAAGAAAAGTGAATAGAAAAGGAGAAAAACAAATATAAAAACTAAGAGAAAAACGGACCGAAAAACGAAGGAAAAACGAATAGAAAAACTAAGAGAAAAATTAATAGCAAAACCCAAAGAAAACAAAGGTAAACCTGAATAGAGAAAACCCCCTTTGAAGTCCCTAAAATATATTATTTATTTACATTCCCAATAACAAGCAACAAAAATTGAAATATCTTGTATTTTCTAGCTACAAATTACTTAATTTTCAGTTATCTTACCGAAACGACAGAGAAACCCAGGCTGTCTTCGCTTTGGGAACAGGACGAAGACTCGCATTACCAGAACCAGGACCAGGACCAGGACCGGGAGCAACCCATTCCCCGAGACATTACCATACCATTAAACACCCGAAGAAGCCACCTACCTTTGCCGTTTCATTTCCGCAGGTACACATATTTTTAATCATCATTAACAATAATTCGAGAAATACTTTTAATTTTCAGGACTCAAGACGACGCCTTGTGTCGCATGTGTGGCGGCATCGTTGTGGCTCGAAGGGGGCGTAGACGCCCACTTGCTCTCTCTCTGCCCCCTCTGCCTCCTCTAGCTCTCTGTGTTCGCCTCAATGACATTGCACTTACTGTCGTCGCGTTGCCCCATGCCACCACCCCATTTTTTCACGCGCCTTCAAGATTTATGAAAAAATGCCCAACCCCCCTTGGGGAATTGTTTTCGACGCCTTTGCTCGGGCTTTTCTTGTTTGTTTTTTTTTTTTTGCTGTCGCTTCCGCCACTCTTGGGTTTGTGTGTGTGTTTGTTTTTTTTTTTCTATATTTTTTTTCTTCTTCTTCTGGTATTTCCTTGTGTGCAATATTAATTATTATGGGCGACTCCCCCAGCCCCACCCACACAAATAAATCATAAATTAAAAGCTGGGAAAAGTGGCCACCACTCGCAGCTAAGACAATTTTTATCATTAAACGCATTTGATAATTAAAAATTGTCATTTTTTAGCAGTCCCTTTCCTCCCCCTCCCGGAAAAATGAAAAATATTAAATTACCAAATGTTGGGATGGGTTTTATAATATATTTTTTTTATTTTTAGGGTGAAGCGCATTTATCATTTTGCCAACTGTTTGTTTGATAAGGGAAAAAGAGAGAGCCACAGACATAAATAAAAATTAATTGGGAAGGAGAGCATGAAAATATAACAAAAAAAAAATAAGAATAAAAACCGAAAGTGAAGTCACATAAATATTACTTAAAATAGATTCGGAAAAGCCGAAAAGTGCCAAGCGAATCTGTCTCCGTTTTCCCTCCCCCCCCATTTCCTTCCAGCTTTTCCTATGGTTTCATTTCATTAACTTTTACAAGCTCTCTTCGATTTTCCTGGAGACCTGAGGAAAAGCCAAGCCAAGAGAACCGTTAAAAGTAATGCCAAAAGTGGAAACCATTATAATTGTTGTTAAATGAACCAAGAGAAAAAAAAAGGAGAAACGAAAAGAGGAAAGGAAGAAAAAGGCAGACAGTGGAGGAGCGGGAAAAACCCGCCACAAATGGCTTTCCAATTGATGGGAAGTAGGGAAGCCTCACGTCACAATTGGCAAGGTTTCGCCGGAAAAACTCCGGTGAAAATGGCAACTGAAATAAACATTTAGCACACAGATGGCAAGGGATAAATGAGGTAAATGTGCAGTTTCTTTGGGAGTTCTTTAAATAAATATTTAAAAGTGGTTAAATTAAACTTAAGATTGTTCTAAAAACTTAGAGATAAAATATAATAATAAATATTAAATGATGTTTACAATTTTTCTAAATAAATCGTGAAATTATACAAATAAATAATGTATTTAATTCTTAAATAATTGTATTTAATCTTGAACTAATTAAAACTTAAACAATAAATATTATGAACCATGAATAAATATCCTTAAAATGAAAATACCTAAAATATTTAATTAATATTATAAATACAACATTTTAAATAGTTTCTTTATTGAATTAAAGCATGAATATAATTTTTTCAGCTTCGCATTTTATAAAATATATATTTTCCTAATTTTTTTACCCTACGAAAAATTTCCTTATAATTTTTCTCCATTTTCCCTGGCACTTTTACGCCCCATTACCACTTTTCGAAGCAATAAAATATTATTAAAATTACGCCAAATGTAAATCAACGTCTCGATGACATAAAAATAAAATTTTAATGCCGTTTCCTGGGGAAAATGCAATCTTCTTGCTTTCTGTTTTTTTTTTTTATTGAAAACTTTTCCACGTCTGTAGTTTTTGGCCTCATCATTTTCACCTTGGTTACTCCTCTTGCCTTGCCGACGACGAAAATTTATTTGAATTTATCAGCAGCAGTCGCTGGTGCTGCTGCCTCGCGGAAAATGCCGCTTTTCCGGTCTCTCGTTTTGCTCATTTTCCGTACGGGGGGCGCATGGCAAATAATTGTAAATATTTGATACACAATAAGGCAATAAAAATAAAATTGAAAATTGTTCGCTTTGTGCTACGTTGCCTTTTATTATCATCATCATCAGCAGCAGCATCAGCATCCAGCATCATCCTCTGTCTGGTTTTCTGGGATTGTGTCGTAAAGGAAATTGATACATAAGTCATTTTTATTGGCATATTCTTTTGTGTAATTACGTTGCAGGTAATTTGAATTTCCGTTTCGTGTTCCGTTCCGTCGTCTCCCTTTTTTGCCAGCAAATAATTTATTCCATGATGAAAAGCCCATTAAAAATTATACGTTATTTACGTATATCGCATCGATTTTCAACTTGAATGCAGATGAAAGTTGATGGTGACTTAAGGATACCCATTATTTACTTAGAAAATATATATTATTTAATATAATTACCCGAAATTATATTGAAAATGTTACTTATTTAAGAAAACACTTAAATTTTTGCTGATTAAAATTATGGTATAAATATATTATCCAACAGAGAATAGCTTCTTATTTTGTTATTTTAGATTTCGTATATTCCTGGACTTTTATCTCTCCTGGATCCGGGTGATCACATGCTCCAGGACATGCACGCAAATGCAGTAGATGAAGATTATCTTGAAGCAATGAATGCTAAACTGCAGCAGAATTACGTTGGACGGCGTCATGATGAGCGCTGGATTGCTAGAAATTGAGGGAAAAACCCGGAAACCAAATCAAGCGGCTTCTATTACCCAATAATTTTTACATATTTTTGGACTTTTTGACGGCAGAAGCTAAGTTCAGGTGAGAAAAATACTTAATTTAAAAGGAATTTATTGCAAGCCTGAAAAATCGATTAATATCGATATATAGATATATTCTACCATCCCTAAAGGTGTTACTTCTCGTAGGATTTAATTGGAGGAATTTTATATTTTTAGTTAAATTAAAACTAATTTAAATTTTTTAAATGGTATTTATTGCAAGCCTAACAAATCGATTAATATCGATATATTGATATTTTCAACCATCCCACTTTCTATTACCCAATAATTTGTACATATTTTTTGTCTTTTTGAGAGGAGAAGCTAAGGTAAGCTAACTAAGTTCAGGTGAGAAAAATACTTATTTTAAAAGGAATTTATTGTAGCCTTAATATATCGATTAATATCGATTTATTGATATTTTCTACCATTCCTAAAGGTGTCACTTTTCGTGGGTTTTATTTGGAGGTATTTCATAATTTTAGTTAAATTAAAACTAATTAAAATATGCTTAATTTTTTGGCAACTAAGTATTAGTTAATCTATTTTTAATATTTTTAAATTTAATTTAATAAATCATATATTTTTGTAGTTCAATTTACCTAAAATTCCTAATCAATCAATTTTGATTTCCTGCTTTTATAATATTTCCTATAAATTCTTTGCTTTTCTTTTCTTTTCCTTTCATTTCTTAGTTTATTTATTTATCTATATTTTTTTTTTATTTCTTGTCTATTACCTGTATATATTTTCCAAGCTTTTTTGGTGCAAAGTTTTTGCGGCTTTTTCAATATTTTATGAGTCAAGCTTTTGCGTTAACACCTTAAGTACGGAGGGCATTGCGGTTGGCAGTGGGTAGCTCTTTCCCCCCATTTTCCTTCTGTTTTCTTCTGTTCCTCCTTTTCTCCCCCCCTTTACCCCTTTTCCAACCAATATGTGTGTGTGTGTGGCAGGAAATAACGCGCAAGTTGTAAGTTTTAACTAGCAAACAACTTGCGTTGGACCAAGACCCGGATTCGGATTCGGATTTGGGTTTGGGTTTGGGTTTGGTCTGAGGGGTGTTGGGTGCTGGGATACGGGTAGAGGAAACCGCAGGGAAGGGGGCTAGGGAGGGGGGACTAGGAAGGAAGGAAGTAAGGAAGGAAGGAAGGAAGGACGACTGTTGCGCCTGTTGAGCAAGGATGTGTGTGTAATGCTGCTGCTTCTGCTGCTGCGGTTGCAATGAAGCATCGAAATATCCTACAAAATCAACCAAAAAACCTCACAGAATTGCACTTAAAAAAATTTAAATACAAAATAAATATTACAACATTTTTTAATTAGTTTTAATGGAATTATATTATTTGTAAATTGATTTAAAATTAAAAATATTGGTTTACAAAATTTATAAATATAAGGAAATACTTGATAAAATTTAAAATAATATTTATGTCCTTGTATTTTTTTGTTTTTATGTGGTTTTTAAATGATTTAAATAAATAAAAAATAAATATAAATTAAAGTTAAATATTTAATAAATATAGTAATTTTTTATAAGCCTTTAAAATATTATAAATAGTAAAATAAAATACAAAACAAATGAAAAATTCTTTAAAGCTTATAAAATGAGCTAAACAATAAAATTAGAAATAATATTTATTTTAAATAAAACTAATATCGTATATTTCCCTTGATTTTGTATATTATTAATTCTAAAATATAAAGAATTTGTGTGGTTTTTGGTTTAAATATTTTTTGTATATTCCTAAATTAGTTTAATATTTAATAATATATAATTTTAAAATTTCTCTATAAGAAATTAATATTTTTGTGTGATTAATAAAACGATTTTCAAGCAAAAATTTCACTTTGTTGGTTGCTTGTAGACATCGACTACGATTTATTTCCCAGGCAACTTAAGTGCCTCCACCACCCCCCCTCTCGCCACCTCTCTTCCCCTCTAAGCCACCCAGCGAACAATGGCCATTCAAGGGGAGCCACGCCCAAACACCACACACAAACACACATCCTGTAATGGTGTGGGTTATTTTTGGCGCTCTAACTCAATGAGTCGAAATTAAACAATGCAAAAGATTAAGTGCAGATTTGGGACTTTATCTGCTTGTGCCATAAATTGGTATTTAAGGGATACCTCACAAATGTCTATAGAACACCAACACACACATACACACATACAGAGAGCCTTGCAACCCTGGATATCCTTGGAGTAGCGGCTTATGTGGGTGGCGCCTTCTCAAGTATGCAGCGAAAGTTTGCTCTGCCAACAATAGATCGGCACCCACACAACCGTCAACAAACACACACACACAAACATAACAAATACATGCCAAAGAACTCCACGGTAAATTGCCTGCTTCCTTTTTGCAGGTGGCAACTCTGGCGGTTACATAAAAAAAGGTAGAGAAAGGGGTGGAAAGGGGCAAAACAAGCCAAATGCAGCGCAAGTTTTCCGTTTTGTTCGTTGTTTACCAATACAGTTTAACTCAAGGTACTGGAAAATCCTTCAGAAAGGGAGAAGAGGAAGGGGAAAGACCGAAAACATGCACAAGATTAATTGCAATCGGTGTTTTGGCATATGTTTTATACTTTGTCTTCGGCTTTTGCCTCAACTTTTCTTCTTCCTCTTTTAGTTGTTGTGTGTTTGGGTTTTCTTTTTTGTAGTTTTTTTTTTTTTTTTTTAGGAGGAAAATGGGAAAATTCGAAAAGGTGGGTTGAAGGCGAAGGTGAGTGCACTTGG
>VNJQ01005867.1:0-30410 GCA_008042515.1 Drosophila truncata | reverse complement strand
TCAGTGAGAGAACAGCAACGCCCCTGTTTTTGGCCATTGGATTTGCATTTGTATTTGGATTATACGGATTTGGAGACACTTTAG
Source organism: Drosophila truncata (assembly GCA_008042515.1). Lineage (NCBI taxonomy): Eukaryota > Metazoa > Arthropoda > Insecta > Diptera > Drosophilidae > Drosophila > Drosophila truncata. The sequence continues at coordinate 30,326 of VNJQ01005867.1, read as the reverse complement.
GTAAGTTGTGGTGGCTGGGCGTATTAGCATATTGTCGGGCATTGGTCGCTTGTGTGGGAGCATCCCTCGACTCGGCTCCACTCCGCTTCCATTCCGAATTCCATCCGAGAACGGCGTGGCGCTCGCTGGCTACGTCACTCGCATGACAACACGGCAGTAGAAGCGGACGTTGCACAACGCGCGGGGCTTCTAGCACTTTCCACTGAACGCCCAGTACCAAGTACCGAGCACCGAGCAGTGGGCATCGAGAGAGCAGTCAGTATATTAAACTATTCCGTTTTCCGTTCGCTTTCAGCTGAGGCAAGATGGGCAAGGACTTCTACAAGATTCTTGGCATCGATAAGAAGGCCACCGACGATGAGATCAAGAAGGCCTACCGCAAGCTGGCTTTGAAATACCATCCGGACAAGAACAAGAGCCCGCAGGCGGAGGAGCGCTTCAAGGAGATCGCCGAGGCTTACGAGGTGTTGTCGGACAAGAAGAAGCGCGACATCTTCGACAAGTACGGCGAGGATGGACTGAAGGGCGGCACCCCGGGCCCTGATGGCAACAGCCAGCCAGGCGCCTACAGCTACCAGTTCCACGGTGACCCGCGAGCCACCTTTGCACAGTTCTTTGGGTCGTCGGATCCCTTCGGAGTGTTCTTCGGCGGCGGCGACAATGTGTTTGGCGTCCAAACTGGCGGCGCCAACAACGAGATCTTCATGAGCCCCGAGGACATGTTTGGCGGTGGCGGCTTCGCCGCCAATCCCATGGCCGGCGCCTTCCGCTCGCAATCGTTCAACGCACAGGCGCCCAGTCGAAAGCGCCAGCAAACACAGGACCCACCCATCGAACACGATCTGTACGTCACTCTGGAGGAGGTGGACAAGGGCTGCACCAAGAAGATGAAGATTTCGCGGATGGCCAGCGCAAACAACACACCATACAAGGAGGAGAAGGTGCTGAGCATCACGGTGAAGCCGGGCTGGAAAGCAGGCACCAAGATTACCTTCCCCAAGGAGGGGGACGTGACGCCCAACAAGATCCCGGCGGACATCATCTTCATTATCCGGGACAAGCCACACTCGCAGTTTAAGCGTGAGGGCAGCGATTTGCGCTACACCGCCCAGGTCAGTCTGAAGCAGGCGCTTTGCGGAGCCCCCATTAGTGTGCCCACGCTGCAGGGCGACAGGATTCCGGTGAATCCTACCGGCGAAATTCTTAAGCCCACCACCACGAGACGCATCACTGGACGTGGTCTGCCCTTCCCCAAAGAACCGTCGCGGCGTGGCGATCTGATCGTGGCCTTCGACATCAAGTTCCCTGACACACTGCCGCCCAGCGCGCGGAACCAGATGGCGGAGCTGTTGCCGAACTAGGCGTAGGCTGGAATCGCTACTGTTATCACCCTAGTTAAGGCCTACATTTAGTTCATTTTACACGTAAGATATCTAACGAAGGCGAAGACAACAGTGTGCCAAGCGAACAGCTGTATATATAGCCGAGCGAATGCAGACGCTAGATAAGATAGGGAGGAGAGAACACACTCTTGCGCGCTTGTTTTGTGTTTTGGAGACTGATCGAGATTTGAACCATATTTATCCTAGTACACCAATTCCATAAAAACCCCCAAATTCAAATCTTATATATTTATTTAAGACCCCCACATCCGAAAGTTAAGAATAAAAGGTATTATAAATTGAAAGTTTTTGTAGAGCGGCATTCCATGGATGATATTTTATTTGGGGGAAAAAACACTTGTAGGCTTTCGCCAAGTAGGATTATAGTACGTTTTAGTACCAATTACTATGTTTAGCAATAAAGTTATTCGTGCAAAATAAAAAGAGTCTTTTAATGGGTCAGTGGGTTGACATGGCCATGTGATAATTCATATTATCATCACCTGTGTAAATTAGGTAAAACTTTAAATCCGCCAATAATTACTGTGCTCACGAAGCCGATTTTGTCCTCTTTATGATGACAACAAATCAAATTTAGCAACAAAATTTTTTGTTTACAGCCATTTTGCATCTCTGCAAAATCGATAAATATTCCCATGAGGAAATGTAATTTTCCTTTGATTTTTTTATACATTTTAATTTTATTAGTTTTATTATAATAATAGAAGTAAATATTTATTTTAAATACATTTTTAAAAATTCTCTGGAATGTACCGTTAGAAAATGGTTCAAATATTTTGTAAGCGGCATCTAGTTTCCACACCTAGGTCCACGTCCGTGCTATTCTTACTAGCACGGTCGGCAAGGCAGTTGTAATTGATAAAGCAGTGTATTATGCCTTACTGACTGCAAACCGCTTTATCTTTTGGATCTTTCGGCAGTGTGGCAACCTCGAATTACCGGCAGTAGGCTTCTTCATGGACTTCTTTGTCACCGTCTGCTAGTGAGCGGTGCTGCTTGACAGAGAATGTCGCTGGCTTGGCTGCTAAGAACCCTTTAAAGACGATTTGTCCTGGCTCAGCGCGATACCGCCCTCACAAACTCCAGTAATTGGTGCTGCTTGACAGAGAATGTCGCTGGCTTGGCTGCTAAGAACCCTTTAAAGACGATTTGTCCTGGCTCAGCGCGATACCGCCCTCACAAACTCCAGTAATTTAAGGATTGCAGTTTAAGGATTGCACTGACCATCCTGAATATGCGGCTTAAATGGAACAGTTTCTTTTATAAGGAAAAAATGATTAAATCTGACTTGTTTGCAAATAAATAAAATAAGATTAAATGGTATTGTTTTAGAAATCCTTTTTTTCTCCCAGATTGTTTATAGTCAAGCACCTATCTGCCCCCTTTGCCTGGGCAATACATTTCGCCAAGAACAAACTGAAAAGCAGAGTGGAACAGTCTACAATCTTATTCAATATTTTAAATTTATTGTGAATTTACGATGCTGGGAAAATTTCCGCTTAGAGCTCTACGCCACTATCCTCCGGCTATTAGCGGTTGGGGAGAAACCTTTTTCATTAAGTGTGTACAGGTTGGCTGTTGATGATGCCAAATACAAGAGATTTGCCATGGCCAAATAGGTAAAATTTTAAAATATTTAAATAAAAATGATATTTAGAAACTCTAGACAATATTTAAATTTAAAAATCAACATATTAAAAGTTTGAACTGTTCCTGAAATGGTAAAATAACCAAGAAATAAAACACATTTCATTTTATTTTTCTTTTTTAAATTTCACGTTTTATTTTCTTTTGTTTTTCACTTCAAAAGGATTTTGTAATTAATCATTTGTCACACATTTTCACTATCCTTAAGTTGAGTGTTAAGTTTGCATTTGCAATTGTATAATCATTGTGTAATCGTTTTATTTTCTTACGCTTGCATATTATTCATTGTTGTTGTTTCTTGTTTTTTTTTTTTCAAAAAGTATTAACATCCATTGCATGTTCTTATATATTTTGTTTCTGTGTTGTTGTTCTTGCTGCAGCTGCTAAGTATGTTTGTTTTACAATTAAAATTGAATTTCAATGTGCTGCCACTGCGCGTGGCAAGTTCCCAATGCGGCTGCCTTCGCTATGGGCTTCTGTTTTGAGAATCCCCTCTGGGATCTCTTATGCAACTGTGTGTGTTAACCCTCTAATGCTCTGGCCGAAAGGAAGGTGTGTGGTGAGAGATATAACTAACAATTACGCTCGAAAACAAATCAGATATCCGATAACAATTTGTTAAAAGAGACTTCAGTGCGTCGTGTGCACACGTGAACTTAATTAAATGAGTCGAGTACATGGTTTGGCTCTCAAACATTCGTATAATAGTGACTATGTATATATATATTTAATAAAAATGCTTTAAAAATAGTCAAATGCGTACAAAAAGTTTCACGCCGCTGCGAGTGCTCGCATTCAAATGAGTGTTCACATAATTTAACTATTTCATTTCGCTAGAGTCTTCCAACTGGCTGACTGCACCTCGCCTGTGGTTGGTTGGTTGTTTGGGTCTGGGTTTTATTATTAATTAATATATTTACTTTACCGCTGTCCTCGCCCTCATCCTCGAACTTATATAAACCGTAAAAATATTGTTAAAACATTGTGATTCTCCTCTGTTTTGGTATCTTGGTAAATTTCTCCTGGTTTGTCCCGTGTTTGATTAGCATTCATCCGGCGGATGACCTATATCCTTCGACTGTTTGTATACATTTAGAATTTTTTTTGTTGTATTTACTCGACTTCTTAGCTATAGCTCTCTATGGTCTGTAGTTTTTTTTTATTATTATTCCTCCTCGTCTCCCTTCGTTTCGTTTCGTTTAATTAAAGTTTACCTTTGTATATTTAATTCAATTTGATTGGAAACCTAAAAAATGTTTTGATTATGTTTCGATTTGTTGCTACATGCTGGTTTTCAGGGGTAAAAAAATGAATGAGTGTGAATGCCTGTCTCTAAGTACACTGAAAAACCAAAACCATTGACAATCAGTGCCGGGGGAACAATAATAATTCGTGTACGTTTCAGCAATTGGGGGATTCTTCATTGTTCCTGAATCGAATAACATCATCGAAGCTGCATTCACAACCAATTAATTATTATTTCATTTTCCCGTTTGGTGTGGAATTCTCTCCTTGTATTTTCACTATATTATCATATTGTTTTTTCGCTAATAATTCCCTCTACAAAAATGTGAAAACCATAGGTAGGTCTTGAGACATGTCAAGGAAATCAGGGGATTAGTTCTTCAATCAAAATTTGGTTCTCAAAAAGGTGCCTTGTCTATGGGGGAATCGGATTGATTTGGGGTCTCCTTTGTTTAACTTTAATATAATTCTGTTTCGATTCTCGAGTTCTTAAAGAGTGTGTGTGTTCCAAGTGAAGTTCTTAATTATTATTGTAATTCTGCTAGAAGGTGTTGTTGTTTTTGTTTTTTGGTTTGTGTTGCTTCTGCTTACGCTTATATATTTTCCGTTTGCTTGTTCTTTTGCATAGTTTTTTTTTATAGTTTGTATTTTAATTTATTTGCCCGCATTTAACGTGTTTCGAGTTTTAATTGCTGCCATTATTTTTTTTTTAGTTTTTTTGCTGATTGAATTCTGAGTGTGTGTGTGTGGGGGGGGGGGGGGGGGGGGGGGGGGGGGGGGGGTGGGTGTGTGGGGTGGGGGCATTGAGCCCAATTCACTTTTTATTATTTTAATTTTTGTTAGTTTACCATTTAACATTTTGACTAAATTTTTGCTATTTTCGTTTTACCATTTTCGTTTATGTGTATGTGGGCTTTATGTATTTTTTTCAGTGTACTTCCTACAAACTAAACATTTTCATTGCTGCATTTTTTTGTTGTTTTTAATTTTTTCATTCATGTGTGTGTGTGTGTGGCTTAATTGGCTAAAATTTTCTTCATTAACCGCCTTGGGTTTGTTTCTGTTTTTCCTTATTTTCTTCTTTTTGCATTTGACTTTCTTTTCTTTGTTTTTGTTTTTATAATTTAAATTCTCTAAGCCTAAATACAATGGTTGCAATTTGTTTACGGATCGCCTCCCTTCTCACGCCTACGACAGCTTCGTCCTCGCGTCCTGTCTCCTCAATAAGTGTATGTATTTAAATCGAAATTACTTTCAAGTCTTTTTCAGCGACAAATGCATTTGAATTTGTTCTCGTATTTCTTAATCTGGTTTAATCTCCTTCCATCTGCTTAGTTCATATTAAATCTGCTCGAAATCCTTCGCTTTAATTATGCTTTTATTATATGTTTTGCACTTTAAATACAATTCAATATAAATCAAAGTCTTCTCTTGGTTTTTATTATTATTTCATTTAGACTTTCATTTAGGTTTTCTCTTTCTAAGGGAGAACTCTCGCGGAGGGAGTCCTTTTCGTGATGCGAAACGTAAACGTAAAACTGACAAAAACTCTTCGATGTTTTATATCCTTTTAGTTAAAAATGGCAGACAGACGGACACACGGAGAGGGAGGGAGAGAGTGGGAGCACGAGCAGGGACAAACCGAAGGTAAGCATTTTCAACCGCATCCATTCCTGATGAATTAAATCACTGCATCTCCCAGGCTGAGCTTGAAAAATGCTTTCGATTTGATTTGAACTCTGAAATATACTGCAACTGCTTTTGCTCCCGCTCCCGCTCCCGTTTCCCTGTCGCTGCCGTTTCACTTGCCTTCACCGCTGCTCTTGTTCTCTGTTGCCGTTGCCTTACACTTGATTAGTTAAAATTGAGAAATCGAACAAAGGATCTGAAGTTTGAAGTTTGAAGTCGAAGCTGGCCAAGAGCTCTTGTGCCGGCTGAGCGCTTAGCTTGGCTTAGCTTAGCTTAGCTTGATACTAAATATTTTCGTTTTGGTTTTGCTTTGCTTTTTCTGATTTAATTTTTCACATCGTCTTTGCGGGTTGTTGACTGTGGATCTGTGCCTAAATTTATCATGTCTCGTGGTTTCCACACCGGGGACCCTACAATAAATGAAAGAAAAGAAAAGATACAATGGAAACCATATATGAAAAATTATATGAAATATTTTCGGTTGTTTTTTTGCAGAACTTAATTTGTAGTTTTTTCTGTTACTTTTTCTTCTCTGGTTATTCAGATAGAAAATATAGATTTTAGATAGCGAAAGAGTTAGAGAAAGATAGAGAGAGAGAGAGTCATAGTGGGAGGAGAAGCGTCTCCAGTTGGTTATATACAGATTTTCACAGGTTAAAATTATGGCCAATTCGGGGGTTTGGTTCGTTCGTTAAAGTTGACAAAAAAAGCATGCAAGCAAGGGGCTGGGTTGGGTTCTTTGGTTGGGAAAGTATAAGCAAAACTAATTATTGTTTAATGTTTAATGAGAGCTACTTCAAGCGGGGTCGCTACTATCGATATAGTTGGGCTCGGGACTTGGGCTTAGTGGGAGTGATTAACAGCTAATTCAACAACTAATACGGGTGATTAGGTTTATTTTTTTTTTTGTTTTCGGGGGGAAGGTAGAGTTGTGTTGGCTAAAATGTTGACATCGCTTGGTTCACTTTTATACTTCTTATTTATTTGTTATTTTTTCTAGTTTTAGTTAGTTCTCCGTTTGAGTTAATCACTAAGTTCGACTGGTGAATTCCCGAATTTCTGATCAAAAGTTTTGCATTTTATGCCAACATTTTCCTTTCTGCCTCTGATGTATGCTTTTCGTGTGAGTATTTTCTTGCTGGATTGAGGTTGAGGGCTCCAATTCGTCAAACAAAATGAGAAAGGTAGAAATTTATGTACATATAAATGCAGGGGAAAAGGGGCTTTTTCGTAATGCGTAGTTCGTAATTTGTAATTTGGAAAATTTTGCGGTAGAGTGGCGACAGTGGCTGTGGGTGAGTGGTGAAAATTGAAATTGTTTCGCATTTTTGGTGTTGTAACCCACTTGCTAATTTCGAAATTAGTTTTCCAGATGCAAAAAGTCAAAGAGTGTGATTCAAAACGATGGATAAAGTTGGTGCATAGATGAGAGTTTCATAAAATTCAATTTGGTTTAATTTTATTTCAGTTTGTTTGCTGGCACACCAAAAAAAAACAGGCTGAAAATGAAATTTCTGCCAAATAATTGCGTTTTCATATATATAAATATTTCTATGTGTGTGTGAGAGATAGTGTTTTTTTAAAAAATGCCGAATAAATTCTGGGAAATCTGGATTCTGGAGAGAGGAGGGTGGTGGCTGGTTGGTGTGGGGCACGTGTGTGTAACCATAAGACATATATATATATATATAGTTAGTTAAATATATATAGAGATCGATTATAATGGACATGGCTTTCTTTCGACTCGGCAAGGCATTCAACAAGATTCTTTTTGGCATAGATCTTTGGGCACACTCTCTATATAGTGATTAGTCATTGAGAAAATGCAAAACGTTCATCAAATCGAAAAGGAAATGTATGCTAAGTTCATAGATCTCACAGGTTACTGTTGCTAATTATCGTATAATTATCAAGCGATGCCAACTAATAATATCAAGTGTTTGTAACAGACACAACAGATATACAGAAAAGCCAAAGACAGTATAAATTATAAGATGCGTAACGCCTAGACACAAAGGAGTTGTTGATGAATTTCACTGATGAATTTGTAAGAAGTAAGAAAAGAACTTGATAAAGAAATATCGCTTGGCGTTATGCTTCTTATAAAGTATACTGCCTTTGGCTACACGCTACGAAGAGATGCACGCACACAAAGGCTCCGGCTTCGTCTCCCTTTCAGGAAGCGGAAATTAAAAACCTAGATTCTGGTACTCCGTCCTACTTAAACTATATGTATCTAACTGAATCAATTTGGGTCTTTGGATTTTAGTTATCTTTGAGATAATTTGCATGTGTAGACAAAATGAAATATCACCCGTTTAATTGTTTAATTACTAATTCAATCCAAGTACTCGAACGTCCTGGTCGTCGTCGTCGCTTGCCTAATTACAAATGAATATTGCACTTACCTGCTAAGCAACTACTAAACAAATATAGATGCATAACTAATTTGGGGGTGTAAGTTTGGGTTCTGGGCTCTCGAGGGGGATGGTGCCTGGGGGAGGGATGGGCCAGGAAATCGACGCATAAACTCCTCTGGTTTCCGTTCTTTGTCGCTGCTGTCCGCTCTTACTTATTTGTGTGTATTTTATGCACTTATTTGTTTATGTAAATATATTTTCCATACGCCATTTCGTTAATTGCATTTCAATTGCTTTAGTTTGCTGCAGTTTAGTTTAGTTCAATTTAGTTTAGTGCTTCGAGCTTAGAGGCTCTCTCGCCGCTTTAGTTTGGTTTAGTTTTTACGTTTAGTTTGTTGATTTTTCGATTATTTGCTTAGTGGATTGCGAGGGTGTGTGTGTGTGTGAGTGTGTTTGTGGATTACCGGTTAAATTTGATATTTGTTTTAGCTTTACTGTTACTCTTAAATGTTTCGCTGTCTGCGGTCTCCGCTTATCGCTTAGTTCTATTTAGTTTGCCTTTATTTTTGCATATTTTGTTACGAATATTCCCGTTTTCCGTTTAGTTTAACATTTATGCTGTATGTATGTATATGCTGCTGTATAATATATGTATATATATATATATTTGTATATATAGTATGTATATTCCATATTTACGATGTATACTTTGATTTTTGAGAGTGTTTTTCCATTTGATTCCATTCATTATTTTTTGATTTTGCTGCTGCTGTGAAGCCCAGTGTAAACTGTGAACTGTAAACGTTTCCTTTGAAGCTTAAACTTATTTATTTACGTTATTCCGACTATGTTTCGCTTTTTGGTTTGTTTTTAATACTTTTTGCTTTTGCTTTGAATTCTCGTTACAACAACCTGAAATTTTTTGGTTTGACCCTAACCACGCCGTTTTGCTATTTAGTCGAGAGTTTCGAAAGGGAAGATGACGACGAGTATCTATGGTTTTTCCTGGTTTCCCTAGGTGTACATACATATATAATTTGATTACCCATTTTTACTGAACATTGAGGTACGACTTACGATTATCATTCTCTCTGAATACATGTCCGCCTTGTATTCTTTTTATTGTGTTTGCTGATTTAATTGGAAATTTGATTTTGAGTGTGTGGAATGCGAGTGAGTGTAATGAAAATGTTGGAAAAACCAATGCGAAAAATGTAACATTTCATTCGATTTGCCCCATCGACTTGTATATGCATGTATATTTGTTTATATCTATATAAAAAACCTATAAAATCATACAAAAAACCATATGCATTTGTATATGCAAATTATTTGTCACAACATTATTGGTACATACACATCGATGCCCTCATCGCACACAACAACATCATTGTGCGTGCGAATTGGCAAAATTTTCTAACTAACTAATGTTTTTTTTTGTCTTTTGATTTATTTTTTAGTTGTCTAGTGATTTTTTTGATTCTACTTTATGTAAATAACCCTCTCTTGTTAGGTATATGACATGTTAACCCACGGAGTGTCGGCACTCGACTTGTGCCAGCTCAGTTGCAGTCACAATGATCATAGATCGCAGACCCATGGCCAGAGATGGATAATTAAAAATCTTAGGGGGAAACACAGACACAGTTTCTTTCCTTCGTTTCCCTTTAACTTTTCTGTATAGTTTTTTTTTTCTTTGTTACTGTTTTGCTGACTGTCTTACTTTTTCTTGCAGCCATATATATAGTATATGTTTCAAGTTGAGTTTGCCATTTGTTTCTCTGTGTCTCTTAGTAGTTTGCTTGAGTGCGAGTATGAATTTCAACTTTAGTTTTAGTTGCTGCCGCTGCTGATGCTGCTGCTGCTGCTGCTGCTCTCTTCTGTTGTTTGCCCTCGTAATTACGGCACTTGAGTATTGTGTGTGCAACGCGGCGTATACGTAATATTTCTACTTGCCACCCCGAGGCGAGCGGAACTTCCGCCATTTTGTTTGTTAATGTGAACCAGCGACTGCAGGTGTGCGAATGCAATATGAGTGTGTGTGTGTGTGTAAGTATATGCTTGTAAATCACGGCGAAATGTTCGCCCTCAACTCGGCAGCAACTTAAATAATTAACTGGGAACTGGGAACTGGTAGCTGGGAGCAGGAAGCTGCTAGCACGAAGCTGGGAAGTGGGCTCCTTGCTTTCCTCACTCGTCCTTTGATTACATTTCGGCATGAACTACACATTCGAGGCTAAAAAGAGTGACTTATACCTAACACTTACACAACGAGAGAGTACGCGAGTTTAGGTTTCTGCATATATGGCTTCGACTGCTGTTCATGCAGAGAGTATATATTGTAGGCTAGGTCTTTGATTTCCATTTCAATCCCTTGTGACTTGGAAGTTCGGTTCGATTACTATAAATGGTTAGCTTCGTGAGTTTACGTATATCTGAGCTGAGTTTTGGTTAAAATTAGTTTTCTTGAGGCATTTTGGGTTCTTGTTGTTACGGTTGCTTCTATCTGTTATCTGTTATCTGTTATTTGCTTTTGGGATTAGGTCAATTGTCATTCTCCGAGCTTAGACATGAATCTCGAAGTAGTCATGGCAGTCCACACAACCGCCGGGCGCCTCAACGCTGGAGGGCCCCATCTCGGGCACGAATCCTATGCCGCCGGTGGCCGTTGGCTGGGCACTGACCACCACCATTCCCACTCCGCGCGGCGTCTTCTTCCGCGTGCGACTTTGCCGCACGCGGGACTTATGCTAGGAAGGTCTCTTCTGGTACAGGCAATCAATGCATGTGGTGTACTCCGGTGCCGAGGAGCTAAGCTGGTAGCCACCGGATCCCTGTGGGTCATGCTGACAGCCTCCCACACCTCCGTAACCACTCATATCGGGGACATAGCTCATGTACTGGTGCTGTTGCTGCTGCTGCTGCTGCTGCTGGTGATGGTGGACTGGCAGGGGAGGATGTCTGGGAAGCGGATCGTATATGGGCTGTGAGAAGGTGTTCTCTGCCGACTGCGAACGCAATGGTCCCGAACTGTAGACCACATAGCTTCGTTCTGGGGATACACCATAAGTCCTGTGGCCGTAAGAGCTGCTCGTGGTGGTGCTATCCCGCGAGGTGGAGCGCTCTAGAGACTTGCTTAGCCTGCTTCTGGCACTGGTGCCACCTCCACCACCGCCTCCGTAACGTCCTGTGGGAGCAGCAGCTACATAGTGATCGCTGCAAGTCTGGTTGTCATACACAGGATAGTATTGATACGTCTCCTGAGCTCCTCGTGTCCTAGTGCCCGTCTCAAAGCTACCGTGGGCGGACATGCTCCGCTTTCGGCTGCCGTGTGGCACATCCAGGTTGTGATCTGAGCCGTCGCGGCTATCGAAGCTGCTGCGCGGCGAGTGGCGCAGGCATGTGGCCCTGTCCGGCGACAAGTGGTCCACACTGCTTCTGGGCGAGATGTGTGGCGACAGAGTCTCCACACTGCACACGTGCGAGGGTCCGCCCTTCTTCAGGCAGCTCCTGTCCGGACTTTTTGACTTCGCCGGACTGGAGGGCGGCTTGAGGATGCCCGGAGCGGGGCCACTCGGATGCTTGAGGATGCCGCCACCCTCGGAGGAGCGACGTGGACTGGGAGTCCTTCTACCGCCCGAGAGCCGGTCTTGGGAGTTATCCCGCGAGGAGCACACGCTCAACCGCTTTCCCTGGTCACTCAGACTAGTGCGTGGTGACTTGATTTTTATGATCCTCACCGGGGAACTGCCCTGAGACTTGCAGCGATCCGGAGAGATGTATATCTGACGCCGGCCACCCTTCACCTTGGTGGAGGAAGGACGTTCTGGGGACTTGGCCTTGAAGATCTTATCCACCTTCTTGTCAATCACCACGATGTGCGAGGCCAGCGAGCTGGTGGCTTCCTCTTCGGTCTCGTCCTCGGATCGCTCCGAGGGCCCAGTGGTGGTGCCAGTGCTGTCTGACTCGGTGGCTGGCCGCGAGCTGGGCGACTCTATGTCCACCACCACTGTCTGCTGTGTGTTCTCCACAATGGTCTGCGGCTCCGGCGACAGGCTCGAGTCGTTCTGCTGCTGATCGCCGGCCTCTTCGGTCAGGTCCTGCGGATCGAAGGCCTTCTCCCGCAGGCTCTCCATGTAGGCAACGATGTCACAGGTGCCGCTGTCGGCCAGATTCTCCTGCTCCAGATCGCTTAGGTGCTTGTCCATGAACCTCACCGTGGCGTCCGTTTCGGTTGGGTCACGTCGGTCGCTTCTGTCACGTCGCTGCTTATGCATCGAGTCCCTGGCCTGGCCCGCCGGATGCTGGTGAACGACGGCCACCTGCTGAGAGGCGGCCAGTCGCTCCGCCTCGCTCTCAAAGATCTCAATCACCTCGATTTCCTGCTTTGGCGACTGTCGCGGCGATTGGCGCGGTGACTGACGTGGCGAGGGATGCAGGCTATGGGAATGGGCATGGGTCTGGGAATGGGACTGGGACTGGGACTGAGACTGCATCTCCCGGGTATCGGAGGCGAACAAGCTACCACTACTGCCTAGACTTAAATTAAAGGAGGCCGCCACCTGGGCGGCATGCGCCTCCGACTCCGACTCGAGCTCCGACTCGTCCGGGATGGGCTTACCTAGGTCCTTCATCAGCACCGGCTGGTAGCTGGCCGGCGGATGCGACGATTGTATCAAGCGCGCCTGGCTGCCGGTGCTGCCCACCGAGAGTGTCGAGGTGGTGCTATATCGAGCGGCAGGATGATTCAGATACGGATGCGGATACGAGCAGAGAATGGAGAAATTCACAGGGTCAAGCAATAGTCGAGCTTACTGACGGGACATGTGGATGTCCACTGACCAACTGGATATATCTTGGCATTATTATGTGGTAATTATATTTTCATTCTGGATTCTATTAATATTATCACTCGATGGTTTCAATAATAAAACATAACTCCTTACAAAATAATGTTGTATATATGACTCCTCTTCAAATGATTTACTATAAATTCAATTGACTTTTAGTGTCTATACTATATAAGTTATCAACAACTTTATAGTTAAATATTTCATTTTGTTAATATTTCATTACTTTGCAACGAGTCAGGAAAGACTCTCGAGTTAGTAAACAAATTTTTGATAGCATAAATAAACGAATCAAGAAATGGCTGAAAAGAATTTTCTTGGCTTATTAAGACTAGCTTTTGTTAAAAGAAAGCCGAAAGCTTATAACAAGCTGATAGTAATTATTTTAAACTGTAGTTCTTAAGTGCGTTAGAAAAGCCTAAAACCAACTTTAGGATTGAAATCTGATTAAACTGATTTCAAAGATATTTTTAAAAGCCTTTAATTAGCATAAACAGTTTTATTATTTTATTTAGCTTCTTAGCAATTTATTTATTTATTCCAGTTAGTCAGCAGATAACCAGTTAGCAAAAAAACTCCCTCAAACTTACCTCAGCGTCAGGTGATTGGGCGTGCGACCCAAAGTGGCCTTGGGCCTGATTGTGCCCTGCTGCGAGTCCTCCTCGCCTTCGGACTTTGTCCCCGGATCAATTCGCTCAATGTCCGAGCTGTGGTGATGCAAATGCGGCTGCCGGATGGGCGGCGGCGGTGGCTCTCGAGGATGTGGATGCGGATGCCCGTGAGCATGGCCCTGCTGCACTTGCTGCACATGCTGTTGCTGCTGCTGTTGCTGCTGTTGGGGTTCTGGGGAAGAGCAAGTGATTTCTTTATGGCGGGACGAGTGATGAGATGCGAAGGTGCGATGAAGGAAGTTGTTAGCTAGCTTCTCGACAGGATAAGGGGTTGTTTTGCTGGATTCTAGGGACTCAACTCACCTGCCACATCGCCCACTGTCTTGCTGCGACCGCGGAAGCCCGACGGCTGCATCTGCTGGCCGTGCGTGTGACCAGATGCATAGTGGACCACGCCCACGCTAGGAGGCAAGTCGTCTGCCTCCTGGCTGCCCGACAAGTTGTCGTAGTCGATGTTGCCCGCCGAGTGGCGTTGTGAGCCTGACTTCTTCTTTGGCTTGCCCAGGGTGTGCGACCCATGAACGATGGTGATCTGAAGGGAAATGGATTGAAAAATAAGTTTATTTTTTTGTATGTAGAGAATATAGTATTTTTACAATAATTGATGTCAGATTTTACCTGCTGCTTGGGTCGTTCCAGTGTCTGTGAGTTGCCGGCATAGCCCATGCCCGGGCCCATGCCCTGCGAGGAGTGTCCGGAGACGGAGCCAGAGCTGCCGCCAAAGTTCTTCATGGGAATTGACATGTTCCGAACGCTCTCGCGTATGATCTGCCTTATGGTCTTGAGGAAGGCATTGCGGAAGTCGGCAGTGCTGTTTGACAGCACGTAGACCTTCTCGGAGCGGCGCTGTAGTTGGGAGCGCAGATGAATTAGCTCCCACAGGAAGTGCGAGTCCATGTCCTTGGCGGAGCTGGCGCGCACCTGAACCTCGGTAACGGGAATAAGCACCTGGTAGCGAATAATCTCCACCTCATTGGTAGCATTCTTGCTTGAGACGCCCTGAACAAAGGATAAGGAATTGTATATCATTTCGGTTCCTTGTTTGAGCTTTTCTAACTCACCATCAACTTCTTCTTTTGGCGCAGTCGCTCCTTGCAGAGGAACACCACAGCTGACTTGAATACAAAGCACATGGCATGCAGCTCCAGTCCCTTCTTGATCTTGCCCAGAAAGTCGGAGATGTTTAGCCATTCGACGCCGCCATAGTACAGGAGATCACCTAGAAATCGATGGATATGGAGATATTAATAAAAAATCATTAAAGTAAAGAATAAAGAGAGAGTTCTCACCTGGACTCAGGTCGATGGGCTGCTTGCAGGATTTCTGGTGCTGCCGGAACAGGTGATCAAATATAGCGCCGTATTCCTCGTGAATGCGCTGCATTTCATTAATGTGCTCTGCCACCTTTTCCATGCCCTTGAGTGCCTCTGCAAGGGATCAGAACGAGACGGTTTAGCCGATTTTCCTATGTGTTCCAAACCCTCAGCTATATATAGTAACTCACCACATAGATGGACGTGCTCGTCGGCCCGGGTGTCGGTCAGGTTGCGCATCTGCTGCAGTAGCAGGGGATACTTGAGGATGCGTTGAATCGGTTTGATCAGATACGATTCCAGGGTGCTGCTGTGCTGCTGCTTGGGATTCCGGGCCGCCAGAAACTCCTGCAGGGCGTGGTTGCCTTCATCTGGAGGAAAATGCAAAGGAGAGAATGGTTGGTGGGAAATGCAAATTGAGACATTTGCCAAATGATTCGATTTCAATGGACGCTCGTTCGAGTTGGTGTAATTAATTGCGACGCTGGCCCATTAGAGTAGACGCTCGCTCCCCCCTGCAGGATTGCAGCACAAGGATATGCAGTTACGGCGTCGCAACGTCGACAAGAAAATGTCATTAACTTGTTCTTATTGTCAGCCGAGTAGCAGCTTTTGATAAAGGCAAAGTCAAAGCCTGTCAGCAGCAGGAGCAGGAGCAGGAGCGGGAGCAGCACCAACAGGAACAGGATGAAGCTCAAGCTGAAGCAGATTTACGTCTAATAGCATGTCCTTCTGGCAGCCGCCCGACAGGTCTACCTCCTGCCCCACCAGCCCACCACTCCAATCCACCCCTGGATTCTCCTGCTCTTGCACGTAACGAAGGCACTTAAGTGCACTTCTTGCTATAATTAATTATCCTTTCAACTTTTTGCATAAAATTTCATGCAACAGCCGGGCGCAGAGCCCCGCCGCCCCATCGCTCGAGTGGATGATGCTGGCAGAGTTTCCAGAAGGAGGAGCCTCCTCGTTACCTTGACTACGCCACTGCAGCTCAGCTCATTGATTGCAAATATTGCGCATATATTTTTTACCTTCAACGCTTTTGATTAGCTGCAACCCTGTCCCGACCCATCCGCAGACGCATCAATCAATGTGATAAGGGTGCAGCAGGGTTGCCAGGGATGCTGGCTCCTGCAAGGATATGTAGCAGAAAGAATGACAGAGGAGAGCCCATCTCCCCATCTCCCCATCTCCCCATCTCCCCTTCTCCAGCTGTTTGCTCGAGTGTTTTTAAGCTTGGGACTAAGTCTAATTTAATTATGACATGTTGTCGCGCGGCAGCCTTTTATCCGGCTCACTGCAGGGCAGGCTTACTGGGGTGGTGGCCCCACTGCATCTCCTTCTGCTTCTCCGGCTGTGCTCTTTTCATTCCCCCATCTCCATCTCCGCTAGAAGTTCTGGCATAGTTTTGGGTCGCCATTTGTAAGCGTGTCATAATTCTACAAGTTTAATTAACAAAAGATACTTGACAGTTGCCGCTGCTGCCTTGGCATGAATATGAATATGCTGCCAGCACCCAGCACGGCCCCCTTTTGGCTGGGAGTTTGCCTTTAGTTTGCGGTTTCCACCGGGGCGGGGTGTCCTCGTCGTTTGCGGTTGTAATTATTCATTTAACTTGCAAATCATTTTAAAGTGAGCGAACGCATGAAGGAGGGTGCCACCGGGAGGGTGCGTGGCACAATTGAAGCGAATAGTTTGCCAATTGTTCGCTCTGTGGGTTCAGCTCGGTTCGGTTCGGTTGTTTGACTTTTACAAGTTTCTTGCTCAACTCGAACTCAAATAGACTTTGACGCTTGACGCTGATTGCAATAGTTGAGGCCCCTACACATACACATGTAGCATAAAGTGCCTTGCGAAATGTTAATTCATCACCCGAAAAAGGAAACTTTTAATCACAACACTTCTTTTTTTTTGGGGGCGGGTGAAAGACCTCTCTCAGCACTCGTAAATATATTTGTTTGGGTCAAGGATGTTTTCGCATTTACCCTCTGCATTAATTATTGCTTTATTTACATTTCATTCCCCACTATCTCATTTACGAAGCAAATTAATTCGTTTATGTTAATGGCATTAACTAGTCCCAGATATTTTTGGCTTTATTTTCTCGAATGATGAATTCATGAATGATAATTCGGTTAGGGTTGGTCCTAGATATTTTTAGGCTAATTAAGTTAAAGCAGCTAGTGGGTGCCTTCTTAAAGTCTTTTCAGTAGAAATTTGCTTTAAATGAACCCAGATTTGTCTCAATTTGCATTGCTTCGCTATAACAATGCAAATTACTATATTTCCTGTTAATGGATATATTTAATTTAATTTATTTTTGTACAGAAAACGATAGTAATTTTATTTGTTGCCTCAATTGGAATATGCAAATGAGCAGCTTCTCATCAAATGTATTTAATGCAGTATTTCCCCCGTATTTCCCTTATTTGATTTGTCTGTGGAATGTGGCTGATGTTGGCAGGGAATGAAGCGGAATACTTACTCGGATGCAGGACCTTCTGCGCCTTGCTGTGACTGGCACAGAATGATGAGTACAGTTTGAAGTGATTGACGTAATACAGAAAGGCCGAGCCAATCGCAAAGAGCACATTCTGCAGAAAGAGAGAGAGAGAGGATCAGGATTAGAAAACTAAGTAGAGACCCAATCCGGGTCTCGAAACTCACCCTGAACTGGCCGCAGTGCTCGAACTTGTTGAACTCCGGCTCCAGGTCCAAGGACTCCTCCAGATTCTGCAGGAACTGTCGCTGGAATGTCACAATCTCGTGGATGTTGCCGAACAGCGCATTGATCTCGGCATTGGAGAGGAATGTCTCGCGTTTCATGGGCTCTAGATAATGCTCCAGCAGATTGTTCAGATGCTGCAAGGGGATTATGTTTATATGTATATCAATGAAGCATAAAACGAAGCAAACGATATACTTCTAGGGACGCCGGAGAAAATGCATAAATTAAATTAAAAAATCAACGACCGTCGCCGGCCGCTGGCCTCCCTCTCACCGACCGATTTTGGCCACAACAATTCCCGGCGGAGTTGGCCAGCAGTTATGCTTGGTTGGAGGAAACTTTTTAGTTCTGTGCCAGTTGGCGAAAAACATGAAACAAAAAGGAGTGCACAAATACTGTAGCATAGCCACAGGCGCGCGCTTTCATTTGGAACAATACTTCCGGCAGAAGAAGGGGCAGCAATGGGCGCTCTGCGATGGGCGTGGCCGCAGTCCGCGGTCCGCAGATAAGACCCAGAGCCTTCGTCGTTGCCGCAGCGGCGCTTTACATAATTTCTAAATTATAATAATTATTTGTATGCTTCCTGGCCCGGACCAGACCACGCCAGACCAGACCAGACCAGGCGAGGCCGAGAGCAAAACCAGACTTGGAGCTGGCTTAAAGCAAACAGCGGCAAGGAGAATCGACAGAAACAGAAGCAGAAGCGTAGCGACACAGTTAAAGGATTAAAATTTGCATTTTTAATTGCAAGGCGGACTTTATGCCGCCCCGCTCTAATGAACACAAGTCAGTGGTCGATGCTGGGATTTGCGTTAAAGTTGGGTCTGGCTACACGGAATGGAAAAACTGAAGGTTGGACATACTTTTTTATGTGTAATTGTAATATCACGATTACTGAATGGTAACTTAAGAGATTCATAAATGAAGAATTCGTAATATTTAGGGTCTTGTATTATTTAAGGAATATTCCATTTTAAAATCTTATTTTATTAAACTACTTTAAGTATTTAGCAATTAGTACTATGCTCTACCAAAACCTTTTCATTTTAGGTTTTAACAAGTGGCAAATTTTAGAGATCTTTTTCTATATAATTATGAATTTTCCTTAAATTTTGGGGCTTGCTTTAAAGTTCGCGTTGGCCACACTTATTTTTCTTAATTTCTTTCTTATCTCTGTAATAACTTTAATTTATTTTTTTAAACTGTACACCTACCTTAACGTAGGTGCGTTCCGTATCCACCAGCTCCATGACGACTTTGCGCAGCTTCTCCGCATCGGTCAGTTGCCGCGATGGGGTCAAAGCCGTGGTCGACACCGATGAGGTGACCGAGCCGGTGGGGCTCGATTTCCGTGTTTCCTGGGGTGAACGACAAAATCCGGTAACCTTAACACAGGTTCACAGGTCAGGTTCAAGTTGTTGTTGTTGTTGTTGTTGTAACAGTGGTGTTGTGTGGTTGTTGTTGTAGTAGTTGTTGTTGTTGTTTTGGTGTGTTGATTGTTGCATGATGAGGAGTTGTTCGTGACGACGAAAGGATTAAAAACCCAAAGAAAGAAGAACAGAACGAAAAGAGATGCGAGCGCGTGAAAAGGAGACACACACAAATAAATGGCAATAAACAAAAATGAAGTTAGCCATGACAGAGATAGATACAGAATAGCGATAGTTTATAACACCCACACAGTGGGGTGTCTGGGTTAAGGGGTTTGGATTTCATGAATTAAGGGGTACTAAAAAAGGGCTGGGGACCAAAGGAGGGGGACTGCAGCAACACACGACCCGCGGCCACTTTAAGGAGACACCGAGACAGCTGCGGTTCTAAATGACTGTCACGTCCTTGTCCAAGTTTGCCAGCCAAAGTGTTTGTGGGTCTCAATCCCAGTCCCAAACCCAACACCCATTCCCCTACTTCTATCCCTTTGCCATTCCCGATCCCCGGGAAGTTACTATCTGACATCCGAGGGATACGAACACCCATCCACTCGGGTCCTTGTGTGTGCGGTTACAAGCACATTTGGCACTGACAGTTGACGCTTGACGGTTGACATACACAGAGCTTACAAACGTGTGTACGAGATGTATGTAACATACATTCATTCCCAACCCCCCTATTACGACACCCCCTAGTTTTGCATTAAGATGTAGTGTTGGAAGCGGGCCTCCTCCTTGAGCCATCTCTTGACTTTTCTCCTATTTGCTCAGCTCTTTTGAGCCCCAACCACCTACCATCATTGCGTTCCTCCTGTACTCTTTACTGGCACAGCGAAAAAAGAAGCTGTGGGAAAAAGTGTTAAATGGAGCATTCCTGATAAATTGACTGAGCACGAGAGCAGCGGCAAATGAATTTGCATTGTAAATGCCTAAACAAATAGAACGCTAACCTCCAAAAAGGTCTTGAACTTGAAGCCAGATAGAAGGGAATGAAATGCTTGAGAAAGCCAGGAATTACTTAGATTAGACTAAGGATGCACAGAAAGAAGCTGTTGTTCAAATTAGGAAAATCAATAAAAGTGTATTTTAAATATTTAATTTTAAAAGGAAAGGGAACTTTAACGTTTTTATATATTTTACTAAACCTGAACTCTGAATTCTGTGACAAGTGCTGAATTCTGATTGTCAGCAAAACATATTTTGATGGATATTTCGAAGTGTGATCAAAAATTTGAAAAGCTGAATCCTATGACGAAGGCTCAGTTACTTAGTTCCGGTTCGAAGGACCAATTTTTGTAGTTGTTATATTGCCAGAGAGTTGAAACGTTATAAAACATTCGAACTTACGTCCGTGTTTTTATTTCTTAAGCGTTTTTGCTATTTTGTATACTTTTTAAATGCCAAGACATATAAGGGTGGTCTACTTGCTCAGGGAAAAGTGGCATAGAAGAAAGTGGGTATGCAGTTCATCACCACGTGAGAGGTGTAAAAGAAGGGGCTGTATTTTCACATAGAAAACATGCTTCTAAAATATTCTTTACTAACTAAATAACACAATTTGGGATCAGATATATCCATCAACTCCATTTTGTTATCTCTGTGTGTAAAGTGAGTAATCGCTTTGGATTTTGAGGCACTTAATCTTGGCTGCAAGGTCCGTTTGTCACGCTGCCATCACTATAGCTCCCTCTCTTTCACAGCCACCTTTCCCTTTTCCAAGCCCTGTCCTCTATCTTTCTCTTTCTCCATCTCTATCTCGGTCTCTGTCTCTTACCACCCCATTGCAATTGCAGTTGTCATTGTTTTGTTGCTGTGCACTGCAGCGTCTGTTTTCGTTGTTGCTGTTGCATTGGCATTGTGGAGACATTTCACTTTTATGCAGCTGCACTTTGTGTATTGTATTGTGCTGCCCTCTCTTGCAGCTCGGTCTCCCTGAGCTATAGCGATCTCTTTTTAGCACATACACCGTTCTCTCTCTTGCAGCAGCTTGTTCTCGTCTACTTTTAACTGTTTTATTGTTCTGCATTTTTGCGCTGCTCTCCTGATTTGCATAAGCGACGCCGACCCAAAAGCCAACAGGCGCAGACCGAGGCAGGCAGGTGGAGCAGGTGGCGGCCAGGTGAGACAGATGCACCTGGTGGCAGCTTGTGGCGCTGAGTGCCCACATTGTTGCCGCTGGCCTGGCCCAAAGATGAAAAATTTGAAAATGTCTTGAAACTGGCGCGCGCTTCGTCTTCGTCCTCGTCTATGTCCTCGTCCACGTCTACGTCCACGTCCACGTCCTGTGTGAAATGTCAACTTGAATTAAAAGGATTCCTTATGTAAGACAACACCCTGCACCCGGCAACCTTCTGCGACCGACTCCCTCGCAGAGGCAGTAGTGTGTTTGTGTGTCACAGTGTTCAAGTATCATTAAATGAAGTGGGTTTCTGCCAGTTTCGAGCACACTTGGGGAAAGCATATCCAGAAAACAAAGTGCATTCTGTGGCATCTTTGCTTGTTGTTCTATCTGTCTCTGAGACAGGCCTGCTGCTGTCCTGTCCTGCCTTGTCCTGTATATATATATATATATATATATATATAGATATCCTTGATATTTTTATGCCCTGGGCTGTGTGACGTTTATTGTTTCGGCGACGGCGGCGAAGGAGGAGCTCCTTGTGGCTAGGGCCCAATAGGCCAAATTTGCCATGACATCTTGAGATGTGTCGAGACACGACTGAGTCCCATGTCCTGCGCCTTGGGGCAGGCTCTGCTTCACTGGCTTCCTGCCACGAGGACACTTCTTCAGCTCCTGCTTCTCCGCACACATCTTTTTGTGCAAATTTCAATTTGTGCACATTTCAATCACAAGTGCTCATTGGGGAGTGTTCCGAAACCGCCCCAGTACCTACTCACACATCCATCCACCCGCCCCCCCGAAACCCCTAAAAGCCATCCAGCGACCGTCATGTTTGGCGCTCGTTTTAATAGTTTCCGTTTCCGCTTTGCGAGTTCAAAGCAATTTGATTTGCCTTCCAAGTGGCAAGTTCCTGTGGGAGCGCCGCACGAGGGGGGTAAATTCTGAGAGAGGAGGCGGATCAGGGGCGGAACTGAGATGGGGTTGAGGAGGAGTTGTGCAAAAGGGGTGCTAAGGGGGGGTCATGGGGGTCGAGAGTCGTGTTTGCGTTTAGTTTCCCCCTTTTTCCGCACTGAGAAAAGACCTAAATTCAGGAGGGCAAGCTCCTTGACTTGGAAACACTTTATGGCTTCAAGAATATTTATCCTTAAATAATATTTAACAAGCTTAACTAGCAATCGATATAGAATTAGTCAGAAACAAGGCTGTGAAAGGGAAAGCTGTTACGTTAATTCAAAATACAACAATGCAACAATATTATCAATTTAACGAACCTACATTTATTTTAAAAGGAACTGCAGTTTAATTTAAGAAATAAAACATATTTTTTAATAATTTTTAAGGCTTAAAATAAGGAATTACGTAATAATTACAATTTAGCAATGAATGGAAACTACCTCTTCAAATAACAATTTACCAATTACTTTAACGTTAAACAACGTTCGCCTTTATTAAAATAAAATTAGCTTCAAAATTATTTAAAGATTTAAGAATATTAAAGATATTTCCTAGTCATAGAGCTGGCTACCAATTTAGAGTTTCTCTCAGTGCACAAACCCCCTAAATGGCCTGCTTTCCCACCGCATTTTCGGATACTGCACTTACTTGCTCTGCGGTCTTCAACAGATTCTCAATCTCGAAGCTGCTCGTTCGCGACGTGGGCTTGCCAACGCCCAGACCGCCCATTCCGGCCATGCCGCCCATGCCTCCCATTCCGCCCACGACCACGCCTCCGCCGGCCGCGAGTTGAGCGGCCATGGCGGGATCGACGAAGGAGGGGGCAGGCGAGGACTCGGCCTCCGGCGAGTACAAATCCTTGCTAGTGCCATCTGTAAGGAAGATAAGCGAATGTTGTGATTAAGCGTTATTATTATTATTATCATTACTATCGTTTTTATTAGTATCTTTCTCCCTGCCTCGCAATTAGTTGTTTGTGTGTGTGTATGGCGCAAATATCGATTAAAGAGCCGCTTTTTCGGTTATTTGTTGGTTGTTAATTTTAAATTCCATGTTTGTGCAGTAAAAGGCGAACGAAGGAATTTCAATACTGGCGAAAATGGTCTCCCGCCTGTGTTATTCCCCGGCTCAAAGCCGAAAGTAATAACGACAAAAAACAGCCAGAAGCAACAGCAGCAGCAGCAGCAGCAACAACAAGCCGTAATGATTATTGCTGCAATGTGTTTGCCACAACGTCCACACACCCAGGACGAAGCAGAAAGGATATAGGATGTAGTAGAGAGACAGAGAGAGAGGAAGCTTTTAACCAAAAAAATTTATGGCCCATACATATGAGGCCAACTCCCTGGGAAAACCCACTTGCACTCACAAAAAAGGAAGAGGCTACCAATAAAGAACTTACCACAACTTTTTTTGAGGAATTTGTAATCTAAAAACTAGATGCATGGCAACTTCTTGATGGAAGAATTTTGCGGTCCAAAAACTAGCAAGGAATTATAAAGACTACACATATTATTTCTTCCAAGAAGAAAAGTTGTACAAAGTTTTGCATATTGAGTTGGCAACAACAAGTTGCCAACAAGAAGAGAGCTTAAATATGTCAGCGGCTTATACATATATAAGTTGGGTATTATTTTGACAATTTTATGTTCATTTTGATAAAAATAAGATGTTACTTATTAAATATTTATATAAAGCAATCAAATTTATGTATTCTCAGATATTTTGCCAGGAAGATGCACACAAACTATAGAAATAAACCTAAGACAGTGGCAGCTATGTAAGAAAACTACTTTTATTTTTGCAGTGTCGCTTTTCAGAATATATTTTTCACCCAGTCGTTATGTGTTTCCGTGGCTTGTAGTTGAAGTAGTTTGCCAGCGCCCGGGAAGCATTTAAAAATCATGTCCTTGAACACCGCCTTGGTGTCCTGCTGTCTTTCCTCCTGTTGTCTTGGCTGGCTTCTCCTGCATGCAAATTTGCTGGCAACAAATTTTATGAGCATTTTCCCTAAAATTTGACACCGCACAGCACACACTGGGAGGAGTGTGTGTGTCTGTGTGTGTGTGTGTAGTTATTGGAAACTGCCGCCGCCTTATAAATTTCAGTTTGCGGTCTCCCTTGGCAAACTGCACGTAGTCCAGGAGTTCCTGGGTTCCGGGTTCCGGGTCCCTGGGTCCTCTGCCGGAGCTAATAACTCGTGGACGTGCCAAGCCGCATTTGTCGATGGCAAATAACTTTAGCAGTTTTAGTGGCTTTAAATAAAGTAAGACTTGCAGTTGTTTATGGCAGGAAGATACGCTCGAGGAGCTCTCAAGTTGGGCCACTTTTTGTTGACCTCGTCTTCCTTTTTATTTGGAGTTTTCCTCTTGGCAGGATACTAAACAACTTGGCACAAGACGTGCATAGTTTCCTTGGGGGTTAATGATCCCTTGAATGTTTTCCAAGTTTTTGGCCGGAAATCGGACTCTTTTCTCGGTGGGTTAACTTGCCTCAACTTTTCGGGATTGCATTTCTCAATTGTAATTTAATACAACTAATTGGCAAGTTTGTGGCCGTTGGCAGGAGATAGTATCAATATAAACAAATCCCTGACAATGAATGTGAAAATTTGATTTTGGGAAAAACGCCCTGTAATCAGTTCTCTCTCATTTCATTCCGAATTTCCCTGCACTAGTCCTTTGTGAGCCGCCAGGATATGTGTGTCAAAATAAAAATGGAGAAATAAATATTAATACGCGCACTCACACATAGAGAGAGAAAGAGAGTCGTTTAATTTTTGCTACAATTTTACTTTTGTTTTTTTTTTATTTTTTATTTTAATTCTTTTTTTAGTGTTCGTTCTGTGCCTTTTAATTGTTTGCCGCAACAAAAAAGTTTCATTTTGTGTGGCCCGTTGTTGCTTTTTTTGTTCTTGTTGTTGTTGCTTGCCGCTGCGTTTGTTGGTTTTAATTGTTTTGTGTTCTTAGCCACTTCGGCTTTTTGAGTGCAGTGCAGCGTATGTGTATGTGTGGGATTGCATTGATGTGAACACTGAGAAAAATCTTGGAAAATATTTTCCAGTTTTTTGGTTAAACATTTGTAAAATGTAATTGTTTAAGTCATTAAAAGCTTCAACTTTTCAACTATATTTCATTTTTATGACACTATATTTCAATATTTCAGTAGGCATGGTTACATTTTATATCAAACGAATGTAATATTTCGATAAAAGTAAAAGCAAGACTGTTCATACTAATTAATCGACCAAATGTCTTATTTCCCAGCTTCATTAAAATTAAATATCTAGGTAGAGATTGTTCCACGTTAAAGTGGAACATTATTTTTATCATTGAATATTTCACTTTTCTGTTTATTACTTTTAATTATAACAGATCCCAATATACTACAAGAAATGTATCTTTATGTCATATCCCCATAATTAATTGGCATGTTTTTTAATAAGATAATGTTTGATGTTATCAATAAAAAGGTCAGTAAAAATAAGTTTTTAGGTATCGTAAAATTATTGAAAAAATCTAATACATTTTAAAGATAAGCAAATCGTTAAAACATTGTAATAGTGAAGGAAATATAAAAAGTTCATTGTAAATATAATACTTTACTTTTTAAAGTAAGAAAAAATCTAAGAAAAAATTAAGTAAGCAAATCCTGAAGGTCTGTGAATAAGACCTGGCTTTATTCACTGCAATAATAATTTATATATATATTTTTTTCTATATATAAATAAATCAAATAAATTAAAAAAAAAAAACAATCTAAAAGTCTATTTGTTTTCGCCCAGTGCATGTACATATGTACGAGAGCAGTTTGTAATCCTGTAATTATGTAGTTGGTTGTTGCAAAACGACACACACACACTCGTACACACATTCGTTTCGTCCCCCGCTTTTCCTTCTTACTTATTGATGTAATTGTTGTTGTACAGGAGGGGATTCTCCCTTCCTCCCTCTCTTTCGCTCACCCCCAGCCTGCTGCCATCCCCTCTTTTGCTGGCCGTTGTCTAGAGAGCCCAGCATTTAATGCAACAAAAAAAAGTATATATAAATTACTTTAATGAACTTTACAAATTCGCATGCATGCCCGGAAATGCGCTTTTTCGTTTCCTGCATGCATGGAGAGAGAGAGGGATATACGGTGAGTGAACGAGAGGGGAGAAAGAGGGGCATGCATGGAGACCGCACCTCAACGTTAAGGCTCGTGGAACTGGAGCCCAAGCCAGACACGGACACGGACACGGACACGGATACGGACATGGACACGGAACCGTAACCATAGCCGTGATTAGTATGCTTTTGTTGTGCGAGTAGCTGATGAATGCTGCCTGCGGTTTTCCACGCTTTTCCCCAGCCCGTCCTACGCTCCCCTTTTAAATGTTTTAAAAACGGCCGAATTTCCCAACACACAACGATTTCGAGGTTACCCAGGGGAGAATTCTTTAGGCATTAAGCGATGTGGGTAGGTACTTACTCCAACCGGGGGCCGGAACAATCAGTCCAGTTATCATCTCCTCGCTCATCACCGGCGGATCTGTGGGTGGCGGCGGGCACACCAGCGAGTCAATCATATCATCCGTAACACGCATGATCCCCACTAGATCTGGTGGCTCCGTGCGCGAAGACCTGCAGGAAAATAAATGGGGGAAAGGTGGAGATTATAGCCAGAGTTGTGTTGTTATTAACATAATTCCTGCAAAGGGAATTTACTTTAATAAGATACAAAAAGGATATATAAAAGTTCAGTCACACCTGGCCGTATTCGCATGAATTCATGTATTAATTATATATTTGGGATTTTTTGTTGTTAGTTTATACAAAATGCAGAGGGTAAAAAATAAGCTCCAGCTAATTTCGTTTTTCATTTACAATTTTTTATTTCAACAAAATTTTAAATAAGGTAGAAATGGTTTCATTTTTTACTTTATATATTTTATAATGCAAAGAAATTAAGTCATTAGTTTCAATAATCATTTCTAAATATTAATAATTTCATTTTGTGTGACAATGATACTCTTTTGATTGAAGTTCCTGTAGAAGCTGTCATTTCATGGCTTAAATATTAAACATAGTTAAGAAGGTAATTGCCATATAAAGGACTTTCTTAGCCCTCATTTTTAGCTCCTAATTCAGGAGTTTTTTTCACCGTGTAGTATTTGCATAATTTCCGTTTCAGACCCTCCTGACAAAACCAAACAAATGAACGTATAGCAACACCTGAAATGGATTCCGGACAACCGACTCTGGACTTTCGGACTACTGCCGTGACCTTTTTCTGTGTCAGTGCGCGAAATTAGCAAAAGATGCGGAAAATGCTCCCAACGTGCATAATTTGAATGGACGACGAATGGCTGGTTGGGGCTGAGCAGGACGAGGACGAGGATGAGGACTCGGAGCAGGAATGGGCGCATTTGGCTCTACAAACGCTTAGCACAAAAGCTTTTCTGTTTTCGTTTGCCATAAAGAGAAGCTAATTAGGCTATCAAAATGCCGTTCGGCTGGGTGGCGGAAAATGGGGTTGGCAGGAGGGGGGATTTTGGAAAACTGCTGGGTCGGAGTCAGATGATGGAGGGGCAGATGGTCAGCGAGACGGAACAAAGTGAACCCGTGGACCACGTTCTAACTGCATGGCCAGCCAAAGAACGTGAAGTGGCAACGTGTTTGGGTTACGGCTTTCCATTTTTGTGCCAGTAACCCCCAGTAACCATCCATCCATTCCCTTCCCCAGTAGCTGGCCATCCCCTTTACATACATTTTCCAGCTGCGGCTTGAACTTGTTGTTGACTTTGCTGAAAAACTATAAACCAAAAATGGTTCGAAAATGTACATGGAACATTTTTCGGTTGAAAATCTCTTTTTTTTCGCCCGCTTTCCTTTCCGTTCGTGCTCTTTTTTTGTTTGATTTGTTACGAAACAATTTTTGCTACTGGTTTAGTTTCCCCGTTCCCGATTCTGTGTATTTTTTTGGCTCTTGGTCCATCGGGGAAACTTCTTATGGTGTAACATCATCAAAAATTGGCAAAGCTTGTCGATTGTTGACATTCTGGGGCGTGTAAGTGTGTGTGTGAACTTGATGTGGCTGTTGTGGCTGCCAGAGTTAGAAAGCTTGATTGCAGAATGTTTTTAATTAACAACATCAGCAGCTGGAGCTGCATGCAGCTTGTGCAGGTTGTGGTTTTTATGGATTTTTTTTGTGTGTATAATCCAGCAGTGGCACCGTAACGAATATTATACCACGTCAGCTGAAGGAAATCAGTGGAAATGTGTCAGCCAGTCAGCCAGTCAGCTTCCTTCAGCTTTATGAGCCATATAAAGGCGAAATGGACACAAATTTCCACACGATAAGGAGAACAATGAGCTGGATATTGCATTACGCTGTCACGGCGCCCCCAGCTAATTGACAGCGGCCCGGGACGACGACTGCCGGACAGGCGACTAAAATAGTTAATTAATCCGTGTAACTGAAATTTAAACAATGGGCCGCCAATGACCGGGCCATCGGTCGTTGTATACACGGCGTATACTTTATGACCACCGCCCCCAACGGTGGACATTCATTCAGGTTTGAACATCGAAACAGATGTTAAGCAGAGCATAAACAAGAACAATGACTGGCGATGCTCTGTGGCTGTCATAACTTACCGCATCATCATGCTGAGCGATTGTTCCTCCTGCAGGACGCTCTCCAAGTACATCATATCTAGATCGGACACAATTGCCCCATTGATGACCATTATTTCGTCTCCTTTGATGATGCCTGCAATTGGTTGGACACAGCGTTAGTTGTGCGATAAAACATATATTTTATATACATATATATACTGATATCTATAGGTAGCAGTTGCAAATAGGTTGAGTTCTGTGGCGTTATTGTTACTTTTCAGTCGCAGTATCTATATCCCCTGTTTCCCTGTCTGCGGGTAGACAATAGATTCTGGGCGGGATCTAATGCCGCATGGCAATCAAGGTGGTTCTATGGGAGTCTGTGGCTCTGGAATCAATGTCTGACAATTGTGTGGCTGCTGTGGACCACTGACATCTTTTATGTAACAAACGATAAGCGGAATGTCTTCAGCTGCTGCTTCTTATTCAGCTGATGCTGCTACTGCTGCTACTGCTGCTGTTGCAGCTTCTGTAAAACAATAACAACAAGAGCATTGTGGTTTTTTTGCATTGTTCATACGCCACGTTATCCCAGCGCCATCTTTCTCTTTCTCCCTGGTTCTACCTTTTTGCACTGGGAGAATATTTGTATTTTAATGAGAGAAACTATTTAGTTCATAAACTAGAATTTAAAGATTAAAAACCTTCTGAATTAAAGGGTTATAATTCAAAGCTTTAATTTACAAGAAAATACATTTTTATAAGCTTTTTTATACCCTTGCAGAGGGTATTATAATTTTGGTCAAAAGTGTGCAACGCAGTGAAGGAGACATCTCCGACCCTATAAAGTATATATATTCTTGGTCAGGATCACCTCCTGAGTTGATATAAGCATGTCCGTCTGTCCGTCTGTCCGTCTGTCCGTCTGTCTGTCCGTCTGTCTGTTTCTACGCAAACTAGTCTCTCAGTTTTAAAGCTATCGACTTGAAACTTTGCACACACCCTTCTTTCCTTTGCACGCAGTATATAAGTCGGAACGGCCGGGATCGGCCGACTGTATCCTATAGCTGCCATATAACTGATTGATCGGAAATGGTATAACTTCGGTGTTTTTAGAGTTAGAGAATTCAGATTTTGTACGAATGCTATTGTTGGCAACATAATATGACATACCAAATTTCATAAGGATCGGCCGTTTATAAGATATAGCTATAGATATAATAATATAACTGAAAAATCGAAAATTGCCCATCTTTTGTGTTTTTGAAGATAGAAAAGAAAAACTTCGTACATATTATATATTTCAGTTGATCCG
>VNJQ01005861.1:0-17626 GCA_008042515.1 Drosophila truncata | reverse complement strand
CTGCGTGCAAAGAAAAGAAGGGTGTGTGCAAAGTTTCAAGTCGATAGCTTTAAAACTGAGAGACTAGTTTGCGTAGAAACAGACAGACGGACAGACGGACAGACGGACAGACGGACAGACGGACAGACGGACAGACGGACATGCTTATATCAACTCAGGAGGTGATCCTGACCAAGAATATATATACTTTATAGGGTCGGAGATGTCTCCTTCCTTGCGTTGCACACTTTTGACCAAAATTATAATACCCTCTGCAAGGGTATAAAAATCAATGAATAAAAATATCATTTTCTATCCCCAAATTAATAATTATTGTACCTTCTACATTAACCATGACATAGCACATTTTGAAAGATGATATTTATCCTATATTTAACTTCTATCCTAATTTTAGTTCTTGTAAATTGTTTATTAACAAAATTATTTTAGTTTATTGTGAGAAATTAACTAAAGAGATTTAAATAATATTATTTAAGCATGCAAACGATTTATTAATGTTACACGAAAAGCGAATAATGAACAATAAGTGAGTTCTGATCTATTAATTTGCCCTTCTCAACTATAAAATGTTTATAAAAGTTCTGCGTAGCATTTATGCCTAAATATTATGCCACTATATCCGTTTAGTTTACTTCAATTTAAACAGTGTTTAGTATAGTTTAATTTTGTATTTAAGTTATCGTGTCACAGAGCCATGGTAATTCCGCCCTGCGACCTAACCAGCCCCATTAAGTATGCTATCGTTTTAGAGCAAGCTCTCGGTGTGCAGTCAGATGAGCAGAAGCAGAGTTCAACGCACAATTACACAGCACTATAGGCTGGATGACCACTTTTTCTGGCCAAAATTAATAACTTCTAAACGAAACAAAATATTTGGGTTCTGTTTTTTGATTTGGGTTCTTAGTAAACTAAGGAACATATTTTGAGAAAATAGGCGTGGCACCGCCCCCCTCTAATTTTTTTTTCTTCCTAAATTATAAAAAGTACATAACAAAAAAAAAAAAAACTTAAAAACAAACAATAATATTAAGGTCTGCTTTTTTATTTTGGTTTTTCATAAGCTTAGGTACTTAAGTAAGAAAAAAGGCGTGTCACCGACACTTTCTGACAGGAACTATGGAAATGTTTTCAGTTTGCAGTTGCAGTTGCTACGCCCGAACCATTTAAAGAAATTATTATTAAAAAGACCTGAAAAGTAAAATATAACTAAAACTGTACGGAAAAAAATGTTTCACATGCTCACCTAATCAAGGCCTTCTTCGGTCTCAAGTTCCATATCACTGAAGTCAAGTTGATCCTCTTCAATATCTTCAAAATTATCATCAGCGCTCCTTAAGGGACTGTCGAGCAATTCTAACACTTCTTTTGGAAGAAGCAATCTGTTTTGTTGTTTGATTCGGTTAGCTAGGTTAACCGATGATATGATAGGGTCTGATGTATCCAAGGATCTGTGAAATACGTCCCTCAAACTGTTGGTTCGACTGCTTTTCCTCGCATGATGAAGACGATCTGATTTATAAATTTTATTCCTGGCCTCAGCACCCTCCTGCCCAAAATATCCCACGGGAAGTATTGTGTTTTCAATGATATCACTTGCGTGAACAAGGACCTTATGAACCGTTGCTGTCATAGGTAGCCAAGGATATTTATCCAAAATAATTTCTGCCGTATCATAGCAAAAGCTTTGGAATCTGTTCACATGAATGGGCAATTGGCACGACAAACATATAAGAATTATTCTAAAATTTTTAATTAATGTGAGATCAATACCAGTTATTTCCGCGAATATCTCTGGTGCATTAAATGCTCTGCGGGCAGTGTTGCCGTCATTCGTGCTACCGAACCCTCCGACCTTAGGCTTGTCTATTTTTAATGAAAGTTTTTCAAAAAATAAATCTTGAATAATTTTTTTCCTTTCACCCATGGTTTTCTTGTCTTCATCACTTGTTATTCTCCACTTTTTTAAATTGATTTTATAACTCGCCTTAACGATAAATTCTAAAAAACGAATCCAGCAATGAAGTGGACTCAAGCCGTGCTTTAAGCTATCTTGATGTGGCAAAAACTTTTCACACTTAAAATTTTTGGTGTTCAAAAAATCCAAAGGAGTTGCCCCACAAATTGGACAAGATTGGCTTGATCTAGTGCCTGTCAGTGTGTTTAAGACTTTTCCATCTATTACAGTTAAGTGTAACCGGAACTTAATATATACAGTTTTCCCATTTTCTAAAACAAATTTTGAAGACTGCAAACTCATAATTTGTTCTTCCAAGTTTTTGTGCTCATTAATTATGCATTCTTTGCTTTCTTTCATAAATTCCAACTTTAAGGGTCTGCAGAACCTGACTGATTGTGGAGTTCGATTGTTCCATAGAATATTACCGCTTGGATCAATCATTCGCAAAGGTGTGACTGTTGTGGCGAATATACTTCCATCGACATCACACATCTGTATATCTGAATATCCCTGTTTATAGCTGGAATGACCTGAGCTTCCATCGAACCCATAACTTAAAAGAAGTTCTGCTAATAAAAAATTTGTTCCTTGATCCGCCATTATCTTCAAAACAACTTCTTCTTGTAAAGATAGAATCCGGCCAGCTGTGTGGTTAAGTAAACTTTGCAAAGGCACCTCTGCTTTCGTGTCGGATACTACAGAGTCATTTGGACGGCAATCTTTCTTTTTATTTGCAACTTCGTAGTACGAGGGAAACAATTGGTTTTTTGTTTGCTCCCTAATTGCGATATATTGTTGCTTTGTTAAGTTTTGATCAAGAAGAAGGGCTAGTGCGTCGTTAATAGAAATCTTCTCCAAATTTGGGACAGGGTTACTTATTAATGTGCGCATGCTCTTGGCTTTTTCAGGGCAGATAGCCAAAAGTTTTAGGATATACGCAAGGTCCAATTTACCACCCTTACGCGCAGCCGCACTAGCCGATTGGATTAATAATTTAATATTTCCTGCCGTGGAGTTTGCCAAACGTGACGCCTGTCTTCTTTGACTCCTTGCACTCGACAATAAAAAAGGCAATGAGGGCCGGCCTGCTGATCGGGGCTTAAGTATGTCAATTTCAGTGTGCAATTTAAGCCAATTGGAGTATTTAGTTTTAAATTGCTTAATATTTCTTTTACAATTTGTCCACTTGCGCGACAATCTATAACAAAACTGTTGGCTGTGTTTTTCCAATTTATCCTTATTGGCATCAAATACTGAACCAGCTATAGAAATTTTGAATCTAGCCAATATTGCGTTCTCTTTCGCACATTTGGTCGGAGCAGATCTCCAAACATCAAACAACTCCGTATTAGCGACCCTGAGGTTGTGACCTTAAAAAGTGAATTACGCAGAAAGTGCGCAAAAGTGCACTTTAATTTTACATTCATATGATCAAGAATTGAATTACCTACGACCCAGTATTAATATTAAGGTGAAACTAGGTGAAACTCCGTTTATATCTCTAACTAAACATTAGTTTTTGTTATTGATTAATACACCCAAAAGCTCTGTTAAAAACACTCAATTACAGGGACAATCACAAGCAATCCAACATTTGATAATCGAAAACATATAGTACAAACCACTCTCTTTCGATGCCATAACCACTTTATTAATTATTATTAAGTTTAGTGCCTTTTTTTATAAACTTTAAACTGACTCTTTTTTCCAACAATAAGCGCTCGTGGTAACGACACTCCGAACAGCTGTTTTTAACAGCCGATAACTTAACAGAGCGTGCCTCTGTTAAAATTTCTGTTACGTAACATTGAAGTCTGATGTTATACTAACATAATGACGTCATTAAATCTTAATTTTAAGGACTTTCGAAAAATGGGTTTTTGGCCAGAAAAAGTGGTCATCCAGCCTATAGTGCACAGCCGTGAACTGCTTTGCTGTCATTAATTTTTATGTTAACATTTTCATTTGCCGGCTGTCGAAGCGACTGTCCCTCCATCGCAACGGATGTTGTGACTGTTGCTGCGCTTTTTATCTCCGCCAGCCACGCAGCACAATTAAGCATCATTTTAATGCTCGAATGAACCGAACCGAACGGAACTGAACGGAACTGAACGGAGCTCAACCGAGCCGAACCGGACTCTGGGAGTAGACATGCAATAATTGATATTTCAGTGGAGCCACAGAGCGTCATTTGGACCTGCAGTCTCCTGTGCTCTCCTGCCACACGACTCCTGTGGCTGGCCGTTAATGGTGATGTATTTTTACTTTGATTGCGTCCATAGTTGCAGTGGCAAACGTTAAGCGGATTTTATAGAGTGCAACAAATGCCAATATGCGGGGGCAGTGGACCGCTGGACGTGCTCGGCATAAATCGATGTCCTTGCCCCAGTTCCTGTCCCAGTCCCTGCTCGGGATGTAAGAAATTATATTTATGCACACTGCGGCATGAATATAAAGTGCGTCGGCAGGCTAATGCGAGTCCCTGCTCCCTGCTCCAGGGTTCGCGATCCCGTTCGGTTTTCCCACAAATCAACTGAGCACATCATTCAAATTCGAGCGCCTGCAGCTACCTTTGCCCCTTTCGCAACACTTTCTGTGCCGGCAAACTGTGAAAAAATTATGCAAATTCGTCGGCTGCCTTTACTAATATGCTCATTTGCATATTGCGCCCGCATTGTTTACCGAATTGGCCATCGAGGCAGCTTTATTATGCAGGGCACAGGCAGGTCCTCGACCAAGTTATGCGGTGGAGCATGTAATTCTTCCTGTATTTTTCACACCCCGCCTCCCCGGCAGGACGGCTTGACTTGACTTATTAATGCCCTGCGCTGAAAGGGTTTGGCTGTCGGCCAGACTGCAGACACCCCTCCCTGCTAATCGCACCGGATTCGCTCTAAAGTCGATCGAAACTTCGCTGATGGATAGACGACGGAGAGTATCCTGTTTTCTTAGGTTAACAGTCCGCATCGCCTTCGCCCGATACATCACTTAATGCCAAATTTATGCGCATGTTCGGG
The DNA here is from genome assembly GCA_008042515.1 of Drosophila truncata. Taxonomy (NCBI): domain Eukaryota; kingdom Metazoa; phylum Arthropoda; class Insecta; order Diptera; family Drosophilidae; genus Drosophila; species Drosophila truncata. The sequence goes on along the minus strand of VNJQ01005861.1, from coordinate 12,652 downwards.
CATGTGGAAGGTGCCAAATGTATTCCAGCTTATTGCAGCCCGACAAGGTGAGCAGATTTTAACCTGAAAACTAACCACGAACTTCAATATGCCCTTGCCAGTTGGCAGTTGCCAGAAATTTATAGCCAAACCGAAAGTTGGCAACTCAAAATCGTGGTCAACATTCCCTTGGCAACGCCATAAAGGCACCCAGAATTCGCATGCCGAGGGGTGTGTGCGGTGCACCACTGTAAAAATAATTACTCAAATTATGATCGAGTGCATGCACAAATTAACAAATATATTTTGGTCAGCTTTTTTGTCGGTGGCGAATGCGCAACGCGGGCCATTGCTCATACGCCATGGATACCCAGAGAAGCAATTAGCAATCGACTCCGGGGTTTTACTCGCTGTCAATAACAGGGAGTACAATCTGAACATCAGCTAGGCTAATTGGCCCTTATTCTTCTTATTCTATTTAGCTTACTTTACTTTAAACTTTACTTTACTCGATGCAACGACTTTATCTTAGATGGAATTACATAATTTCGAATAGTTTAATGAAAATACAGCACCATATTTATTGATTTCAAGTCCACAGCAATCTCTTTACAACTTTTTTATATTTTTTCATTAACTTTTTCATCAGTCTTTCAACTTTTGCTGTGTATTGCTAGCAGATGGTAGCTCAACTGGGGGCTGTGTGGTCAGAAGGTACGAGTATCTCCATGACTGCTAAGCCCCCTCGAGCATTCGCCTTAAGCTCATTTAATTGTCTTCATTAGGGCGCTTAAAGTTACATTTAAGCTGTTACCTGCTGCTTCCGTTTCCGCTTTGCCGCGCAGGAAGCGGCGGATAGGGAGGGCGTCGCTTTCGCTAATTAGGCGTTGACCCATCGCGACTTAAGTGCAATGGTCTATGGCTAGGCTTCGGCTGCATTACACCCCGGCCCAATACTCGTTTATCAAATTTAAATGCGGCCCACACACACTCGAAATTTAATGTCTGAAGGAGCTGGAGTAGGAGCCGGAGCCAGAGTTGATGAAGAAGCAGCGGAGGAGCAAAGCAATTTGTTTTACCACGAGTAATTTGTCTTCAAAAAGCAAATGTTTTGCAATTTGTTAACAAGAACATTTTTCGCTTTATGTGCCCTCTACCGCTCCGGTGGCCATGTTTTTGCTTTTTTGTTTCCTCTCTCTGCATGTACATGTATTTGTTGGCAGCCGCTCGGCGGCTTGTTTGCCATCGTTTGGTTTTTGCCTCCTTTGTTTACACTGCTTGTGCGGAGCCAGACTGCCACTGCCACTGCCTCTGCCGCTGCTGCTGTTCTGCTGGGTCTTCCCGAGCCCAAGCCAAGCCCAATGCAAATGGAAATTGCGGCAGAGCTGGCCCAGCAGCAGATAAGACTCCGCTCCGACTGTAATAAATGAGTGTTGTGCCTAAAATTGAAAGTAAATACATATTGGAAGACGGCGTGGAGCAAGGATATATTTAGCCAAAGAGGATTTGGGGAGTCTGTGAAAGCGGATGCTGGTGGGAATGGCACTGGGAATGGGACTAAGGATGGACGGTGGTCACTTGTTGGACATGCTTCAGCCGGCAGCAGGATGGCAAAACCCCTAATTGATTCCGCGCTAATTGCTCCGACCCGGCGCCGGTTGATGTTTAACAATTCGCAAATATAAATATTACCAACGGTGTCCAATTATGGATTTCGCAACGCACTCATGTGCGTTCATATTCAATTATCGTTGCGAGCGTGGTCATGTTAATTGCTCTTAAATCTGTGCGAGCCGGAAAATTCTCTCTTCGCAAGCGAATTTTCCAGTGCAAGCTTACAGCCCAGCCTGGGTCTGGGTCTGGTAAAATTCATTTTATTTGATTTTCCATCAATCCTTTTTCCCTCGCCCCCCCGGCTCTTGGCCGCTTTTGGCTACGACTCGGCCTGGTTTCAGTGGAAATCCAAGGGAACCACAGCTCTAATGGTCATGTGCAGGTTTGAAAATCCTGTTTATACGTTTAAACAGTGCCAGCACATTATATTTCTTGTACCTAGTAAGGTGTAGTATCACTCATACGTAACGTTGGCTTTGCTTAAATAAGCATACTTTAATTTGTATTTAACGGAAGTTGATAACAATGAAGGCATAGATAGATATAACTGAAACATTAACTTTAATATAGGATTAATTATTGTTGATCTGTATTTGTTTATATATCAGGCAATCTAAGCTAAAGGTAGTTTCCAATCATCCCCCTTCTATATTTTTTAACGATATTCTTGACTATAATCAAGTAGCTCCTGGTAAGTTTTCAGGTACACCAGCTGCAGTCTGCTCATCCCTGATGGAATATTTATCTGTATGCTTTACTTCCGATCGTGCAACAACGTTTTCAGCTTGCCACGCCAGCCATTTTCGGACTCCATCATCCAATCCAATCCAATCCAATCGAATTCTGTCCCGGCAAGTGTGCTGGGTGAACACTATTTGCATATACTCCTGTGAAAATAATGGGGCTCTGAAAAGTGAAAGTCGTAGTCTAAGCCGCTGTACTCTTTATGCCTTTATGCCCTGTAATCATGGGCCACACACAGACACACACTCACCCTCACACAAAGCGTCACAATTTGAACTTTAACACCTTCAATGACAGCCAGCTGCATGACCTCAGGCGCGATTTCGTGTAAATAACAAGAAAATAACAAAAACAACCTCGGGCCAGTCGAGAAGACGGCTCCGACCGCACATCAGGCACAGTGGTGCAACACTCAATGAAAATGAATGAATAGAAAAGTTTTTCATTTTGAAATTATGTTTCTTAGCTTAAATAAAGACTAATAACAAGCAAAGTATTTAAAAACATTGACTTGCTAATACTAATGTACTTAAGATAGTAATTTCATAATGTCTAAAACAGATAGGAGTGAATAAAGTGAGAGAGTTAAAATGTCAGTAAATTTTTGATGCAGTTATCTTTGCGTATGACTTAAAATTATGAATATAATAAAGCTTAGTGCGGAGTAAAGCTGAAAGCAACAATAGAAAGATAAAAAAATTTACATTTATTTACAATTTCAGTTGTGACACTGGATTTATTTATATTTCCACTAACAATATACATTCTTTTATATAAGAATTTAAATATACTTGTACAATATATCATAACTTTAAATATTACAATTTTATGTAATCTGTTTTTCTTAGCTTATGCTAATTAGCTTTTTATTCAAGACAACTGATTATCAGCTCAGCAGATTTGGCAGTTTCAACCAATGTGCCACGCCCCCGAGGCTTAATCCCAATCTCAATCACCAGCCCACCGCCTCAGCCTTCGCCTCCGCCTGCACATCCGTCCCTGGCTCGTCCCTGCTGGCCTTTGTGTGTGCGAGTGTTGTCGTAGTTGGCCATTATGCGCATAAAATATAAGAGGGTTGTTCATATCCCAGCACAATGGATGCATAAATCTATGCTGCCTGGCCTGGCCGGACCAGAACTAGAGAGCGGGAGTGGCAGACAGAGTTTGCGAAAAGACTCTGCCGTCAGAGCGCACGCAAGATTTATTTTAACATTTTTATTATTAGTTTCCCTCCTCCTTTGGCTTTTTAGAGTTTTCCTTGTGGTCATGCTGCATTAGCCCGGGCTTCCATCGCAAATTGCTCGAAAATGGCATTGCAAATTATGGTTTACATTTAAGGAACTTCATTGAAACTTGATTGAGGCTTTATTCCGACCTTGCAGCCACTCCGCCGGGTTCCGTCAGCTTCCGCTTTGTGTGCCATTTACAGTCGAACAAGGGATCGAGTTTTCCATTCGAATGCCTTCGAGCCCGTTTCGATTCGGTGCCATTGTGCGCCCCCTTGTTTGGCTTAAATGTCAGCTGTCATTGGCCATAATTTCAGTTTATTGTTTTGCCAAAAACAAAACCCTAGAGCGGTGCCTTTTTCCGTTCCGTACACACAGGTCCTGACAATTTCATTTACTCGTTCGTGCCGCTCGCTGTCGCTGATAATTGGACATAAAAGGCTATCGGCCTAGAATAGCAAATGTCTTCGAATGGCCCCAACTTTGCTCAATTCGGAAGTAATTCTCTTCGTTCCCTCATGCTCGGCTGGGTATATTTTATTTCTCTCAATGCATGTAACCGAATGGAAGGGAAATACTAGCTATAAAAAATGTGTTTCGGATCCCATCAAGTTTACTTTTATTTGGAGCTCTTCCTCTTGCTTACCCCGAATTTAAATCAGCCAAAAACAAGGCAAGACCTTATCTATCTTGAAGGGGTAATTGGGATTATAAGAAACTTTGGGACAGTGGGAGTTGTGATTGGAGAAAGTAAGCTAGAATCAATAATACTTAAATATTGGACTTGTGCATTTTCGGGCAAATATATTTAACACTCAGTGTTATTATTTTAATTTTTATATGCTTTAAAGTTTAATATATTTTTGGTCCGTTTAATCAACCTGAAGGAATGAAAGCAATCCTCCAACTTAGCTTTTTCCAATGTCAGAGCCGCGGCGTCGGGTATCCCACTCGAACTTGTTGCTGACCTTTTGCTGAAATTAAAAACTTTTCCCTAATGTGCATTAAAATCCTTTCAATTCCTTTCAATTTCCATAAGCGCTGACCCCGTGCATTTCGTAAGTCTTGTAATTTTCCAATTTGCTTTTCCCATTAAGTGTCTTTTTCGCTTTTTATCCTCGTCCGCGCGCTTTCTGCTGACTCGTGCGCCTAATTGTAAGTAACAAGCGGGCAACAGCATTTACAGCTCAGCAAATGCCAATGGAAATGGCCCACTGGCAGGGCGGAAAAAAAGTGAACTTCGAGCTGGGGAAGGAGGCGCAGGACGAGAGCCCAGATGGGGGCAGAGAAAAAATTATAAATGGCGGCGCAAAATTCTTTGCAAACACTTTTTCACGCTTGATTAATTTTGGTTCAGCAGTTGCTGCCTTTTCCTCTTTCCTCTTTCCTCTTTCGTCTTCCCGCCTTCCTTTTTGTTTTATTTTATTACCAGCCATTTTTTAATGGCAAAGTGTTAAGTTTGACAGTTTCGGGTCTACTGTCGGGCATTATGCACACTTCACTAAATATGCGGAAAAGTGCCGCGTAGGCCACTCGCCATGTGAATGAATCGCTTAGCCATCCTTGGCGGTGGTTAATAATGCACTCGACGAGCTGCACCCACCTTCGTCTCCTCATGGAGCACCTCTCGAAATCACTTCGAGGTCTCTGCTTCAGCCCTCCGTTTTAACCCTTTTGGTCAAGGAGCACAGCATTAGAGAGCGGGTTGGTTTCCCTCTCAGAGGCACCTCGCTCCAATATCTCGTTCTCGGTCTATATGCAATGGTTCAAGAGCCTTATCTTCTGTTTGAATGGAGAAACCTAGGCAGCAGCATAGTTTGCATCAATATTCGCCAACACTGGGGGGAAAAAATTTATTCAATGCTTTATGCTTTATACATACTATAATTTTTTAATACTAATTTTTGTATTAAACATTTGTACTTAATTATTATGGTTAATGGAATAGCAGCACCAGACGAGTTGATCTAGCTCCCTTCAAAGGAGACTTTTTATACACGGCACCCATATGATGCTCAACATTTTCATAGCAACATTTGCCTTGATTAAGCAATACTTTATTTAATATTTTTAATAAATTTGAGATCCATATCCTAGTACAAATGTATACCAACTATTATTAAACAGGCCGTTTTTGCTAATATACATACAACATTACTTCACGATGGATGAAGTAATACTACTCTCGCAAGCTCGTGCGAATGAGATCGCAGTTTAACTACATATATGTACATATACGCGCTACGCATGTTATTTAAATTATTTTTTACTTTACTTTGTTTTAATGCTCCTTTTTTCCTCCAGTGTGCTCTCCTTATTTATGCTAGTGTCTTGCATTCATGTTGGTGTACACACAAAGCCATGATGTACTCTGCTCCGCTTTCAATTTACTAATGCACTGCGTTCCCAGGAAAAAGAAAAAAAAATGAACCAAAGGTTGACTAGCTGAAATGCTTCGGCGTCTTCCGATTCCGAATCCAGCGAAGATTTTGTCCTCCGTGCCCCGACTTATTTCCCCGGAAAAAGTTATTGCCGACGCATATCGAGCATATCCTCGAACGAACGAAATCGCTGCGCATTGTAATCTCAGCAGATGTTGACTCGAAAGCGAAACCTCTTCCCAGCAACCGAAATAGTAATTGAAAATTCTGCTCCGAACAGCAGTGTATGAGATTTCGCTCCGATTTTAGCAGTGGCCGCAAAATCAACACTGAAACACACACAGAGCAACCGCTCCCATAGGAATTTATTTCGTTTGTGGTTAACCAGGGTCTGGTCTTGTTCGACATGTTATCTCGATAATTAATTCGATTGCCGCAACCGCCGAAATGCAAAAGTCCTGGCTGCCTGGATGGCTGCCTCGACGCCTGGCTTGCTGGCATCGGCCAACGCGCCGCGTGCGTATGCGTGATGTGAAATTTTAAGCTCACTTACCTGGCTGTTTACCCAGCAAACACTCCAGTCAAACGGCTGGAGAGCCGGTGTCGACTCTATCTGGAGCCTGGCACCTGGAATCACACCCGAAGGAAGCTCGGCGAGGTGTTTGAGTGTTGATTTAACGCCATTCGTTAGTGTTTGCCCTGGCTGGCTCAGAGTTAGCTACTTTTCGAGGCAACTCTTTGACGGGTAATCCAATAGAGCAGTTAATGTGTGAAGCGGATGGGTCTGCTTAAATTCCGTAAAACTAAATTCGTCGAGCGTCCGCGCAAATTCACTTAAAGTGCTGCCCGGCGCCAAGAGGGACGGCAATGAAAATAAATGACTTCTCATCAAAATAAAACGCTAAAAAATTAAGAAAAATGCGATGACGTCGAGGGCGCGGGCGAGGACGAGGCCAGCGACAGGCAAGAGCAAAGTAAACGGAATAAAATGAGGAAGAGGAAATATACGTAAATGAAGCTACAGCCGGCAGCAGGTGGACGAGGCAATACAAATTGTTTTGAATTTAAATTGGACAACAGTTGCAGATACTTTTCGCATCCGCCAGTACGTTCGTATCCGTAAGCTTTAATCTCTGGCCAGACACTTGATCGGAGCATTTTTCCAGCGAAATATGTAACGACAGCCTCCAAGGTTGCGGCAAGGATGCCAGCGACGATGTTTTGTGTTTGTGCAACGTGGCGTGAATGAGCAACTGTTGCCCCACCCATCGCCCATCGTCCATCAACCATCGCCCATCCGCCCGGTTGCCCTCGAAAACGGGCCGAATCCATCCCCGAACCATCGCTGTCAACGTGTCTCGGCACCTGCTGCCAAAGCTACGGCTACACCTGAGCCCGCACCTGCAGTTGAAGTGCAAATGTGCAGTGTAATTAAAAGTGTGTGCACGTGCAGGTCCTGGAAAAGCAATTCAAATAGAAAAAGGCAAGCGAAAGAGCTTTTCAGGGCCCGAGCCGGGGGTAATTTCGAGGAACACACTCCCTCCGCCCTGCTGGCTTACTGATTGCTGGCGGCTGGCCTATCTGACTGCCAATCTATAACCATAATCCCGACTCGGAACTGAGCCCTGCCTGGGATTGGCCCGGGAAAAGAGCCAAATAATAGAAACACAGCATGGCAACCTGCCCCCTTCAATTAACATTTGGCCCTGCTAAAAACTGAACCGTATCAACTCCAAGTCTGTGCACAGAGGACACAAGCAGTTGATGTAACCTTTGAACTTTAAAAAATTGAAATATGAAGGTTATGGAATACTAAATGCAAGAAGCTTCCATTGCTTTGCCTTCTCATGAGTCAAAATAAAACTGCAACCATTTCAATACATAAGCGAAATATGCTTTTAAAAAACTCAGGTTGCCGTGTACCCTTAAAGTCAGTGCCACGAAAATTAGTTTTCAGGTGGAATCAAAACCAACGTCGCAATCACAGTCAGAGCAAGTCAACGGGCAGGGACACGGGATGAGCGAGCGGAAGGACAAGCCAAGCACTTGACTTGAATATGTGATAATTGGGTTTTTTGTCCTCTCAATAGACTTGGCCCAAGCCCTTAGTCCTTGCTCTTCCATTTCACCCTTCTGCCGTTTGCTAATTGCTATTTCTGAAAAATTGCAGCAGCAGAAATGGAATTGCAAGCTGACAGAAATATATTTTTGGTAAAAATGTTTGATATACCCGCTGATATATAAGCACATATGTGCATATGTAATGAAAATATTTTGCCAGGCTGCTGGCCTGTGAAAAAGAGGAAATATTAAATGCTGAACAAGCGTGCCTGGCTTTCATCGCCTTCATTGTTTAACTATCGAACACTGCTCGTATTTTTCAGTAAATGAAAACTGAACTAACTCTCCAGAACATTTGAATTTTTGATTTGAATTTTTCAGCTGCCGCTTCTGTCTGCATTCAATTTATGCTCCAATCCCGTGGTCGGGCTTTAATTCAGACACATGGATTTGAACACAATGGGTCGGGGAACATAACATGGCTGGGTATCCGAAAAGAAAGTGCGAACATGGTATAAATCTTGGCCGGCATTGTCCCGGAACCCAGGCGGGGTTAGAGCCGGATCCAGAGCCAGAGCCAAAGCCAAAGCCGGTGCTGTAGCCGGAGCCACAGGCAAACATCGAAGCACTTAGCAACTGCCTAATTTATGGCCCTGTCTGACAATGTGCATGGCGATGTGGATGTGAATGTGACTCTGAATGTGACTGTGAATGCGAGTGTTTTGGCACTGGGAGGCCAGACCGTCCGCACAGACATCGAGCAAATAGCAGACGATTAGCCACAGACGATTGCACTGAAACAGAGCCGGGCTACAGGGGGCCTCGGGGAATCCCGGCAAATCGATTCGCATTTAAATATTTTCGGGCAGAGCGAGAGCGACACTCTGCCTTTGGCCAGAACGATGTTTGAGTAATTGTAATTGAATTAGATGGGATTGTTTTCTTTCCCCTAGCCCCTACGTAGGTCCTGTCCTTATGGTTCAAACGACATTTATTGGTGGAGCGAACGAGCATGCTTCATGATAGTCACGTAGTTGGCAACCGACAGAGCGGCTCAGACCGAAATTCAAAGTTTTGTTTTGGGCCACATGACATGCAAAAGCGAAATCACAAAGCACTGAAACGTGCTTTTTGACATTTTTGCAATGTATTTAGGCACGTGCAGTATTCATCCAGGCGTGTGTGTGTGCGTCTTCTTTGCCAAATTGAATTTTGCTGCCAAAAATGGCATCGATTTAACGGAGGCGAACGAAACCAGAAGCAACAGCATTAGGGTCAATTACCGCTGCAAAGTGAATTGTCAACAAAATCGGAGCCCGAAAGCAGGCAACAAACTCAATTCAACACATTGTCCAACTGCCAACTATCGGCCAGGCACACACAACCTCCGGGCGTTTGTGAGTGTGGCTGTAAGGGGGGTGCACTTTCATTATCTGTGCAAATATTTGCCAAAAATGGCAGTTGGCAGTTGTCTCCTGCCTCGTGCTGCCGGCTTCCTGTCCCGTGTCCTGCGGGAGTTGCTGCCTCGACACTTTTGGGCATCCTAGCGCAAGTTTTAAGCCGCTTATTCCCAGCCCTGGCCCTGTCCCCTTATCCCACTTTCCCCGGCAAAGTGAAAGTTATTGTGCGCACACACACACCCCTCGGGCCTTGCGGTGCACATTTCATAAATGTGTGTAGAGGAAAAACTATTTTCATGTTGTTTGGTTGCGTGCGCTTTTGAGAAAGTTTCGGCCTCCTCTGCCGGTTGTCGGCTGTCGGTTGTCCCTCAACTCAACTTTTTGTCTGCTCCGGAAGCTGTGGGGCATCAGCATCCTTCTAGCAGCCAGGATGCCGTAAATATTTGCCTTTGCGGCATAGATGCAAACACGTCGCCAGTTTGACTTTAAGACTCACCTGGAGCGACGGCCCGCCACGAAGTTGATGTGTTAACTGCCCCACAGCAGCATCATTCACGCAGGCTCAGCACTCCAAGAAATATCTTTTCTGAGCTCATAATCTTAAATTATACCTAATATTATTCTCAAAGAACTAAATATTTACAACTATTCCTTTATACACGAAATAAATAAACTTCTTTACAACAATTTCTTATAATTACAAGTTTTCTAATCGGATATGCAACAAAGAAAAATTATGATGCCATCAACAACATTTTATTCTGCCATCCGAGCTTAATTTAAATATTTCATAATATTTAACTATTCAACAAAGTGAATTAGTTATGTCCTCGATGCCTTGAATATAATGTATCTCACAGTTATTTTAGGAGCGGGGCCAGACTTTAAACGTATAAAGAAATCTTCGCGGTGAGTCAAATTACTTTTCTTGGCCAAATGAGAATATTCGCTACTGGAAATTTTTCAATTTGCTATTGGAAACGAGCTGCTGGGCGGGATGCCTTGGCTGTGGACACGGGGGCGGAACAAATTTCATACTCGAGAAAGCTAATTAACTTCTCTTTACGAGGCATAAACTTCCGCCATTAAACGCATTTATTTTCATGCGAAAATAAACAAATACCCCGAGCACGAGCCGGCGATGAAGTAATGTTTTGACGGCTCCTTTTGTGCGAGAGTATGTGTTTCCTTTTGCATTAAAACGAGGCCGGGCACGCACACAAAAACAAAAGCCACGGCTCGTGTGAATTTACGGCAGTGTCGCTGTCAATGCGGGTTGAGTGGGGGTCACCGGGGGTAGCAATGTGTCTGCTGGTACTTAGCAAGTTGGCGTATTTATTTAGCACGTGTTCCCACGTCTTACTGCTCCTACATAGGACTTGGGGTATTTGTTGCTTGCTTTTAATTAACAAATGCCTTGCAACTGTTTTGACAATCATTGAGCGTAAATAAAGGACCATAACCTTACTTGGAAAGGTAAGCGGAACGGGTCGACTTCGGGACTTGGTTTTTAATACCATAACCTAATGACGACAATGACATGTTTTACCATCGCACAGTCACCCGCAAGGGTAAGCAATAATTAAAAAATCAAACTCTTGCATTATTTATGCAATAATGATTTATTGGGGGAGGAATTTCCAGACCACAGGTTATCCAATATTAGCATAGTTAAATTTGTTCAATAAACTTAAATAAATTTCAAGTCTGAGTTTTGGAACACACTTAAATTTAAAATGGCTTCAATTTTAAGTTTTTGTTTTGTTGTGATAATCCTTTTAACATAAACCGCAGAAAGCATTGGGTGGTAAATATGGGCCAAACCTTGATTTACCAAAGTTAATTAATATTCTTTTCATATGGGCTAAACGCCAAGAGAAATAATTAGAATTTATTTAAATGCACAAAGTAATTTGCAAATGTAATTGCTAAAGGGAAAAGTTACTAGAGTTTTTCCATATATATTACCGTGAATAACTGGGTAAAAAGTACTCAATTACTTTCCCATTTTTTCGCCAGTATCCTTAAAACCGCATTATCCTTAACTTTGTGCATCATGGCACTATCTGCAGTTCTCTTGGCTTACAGGAGAATAAGCCAACAAATTGCTGCCGGCAATCGTGGCAACTTTCATTGGGCCAAATTGCATAACAAACACAATTTTAATTAAATCAACAACTTGGTTGGAAACACACTCTATCATAATTGTAACGCACACACAAATGCACACTCGGCCAAGTTTAATTAAAATGTCAGAATGGTTATACACGTAATTTGTAATTGAATTTTTTTGGCTCGCTCGCTCGCCAAGGTAATAATTACAGCCAACGCATTGTGCTACACGCTCTAAAGCTGTTTAGGCATAAATTAAATGCATTTGTGTTTGCCGTACAAAAGAACCCTATTCAATGAAAATCGCATGGATAAGCATATTTGTGTAATTAAAAGTTGTCAATTTAAATTATTTCCCAAACCAGGATTCAATTAATTTGTGAAGCATCCAAAGTTAACTATCAGTTAAAGAGATGTACGTTGTCGAAGCTGTGAATGAGAATTTGGAACAGGGCGTTTGTGAAACTTTATAAATGATTTATAAATTTCCATTCCACTATGGTTCAGAAGTTGATTTTTTTGGCATAAATTCTAAAAATAAAGTTACAGACCTAAAACTTTGCACATTTTGTTTTTTTAGAAAGATAATAATGTAAAAAAAATTTTGAGTCTGTGCGACCACGCCCTCTATTGCCGCCCATACAAACCGATTCGTAGTATTATCAGTAGAAAATGAGTATGACGCTGAATTCGGACAATATACTTACATTTATTGCAGGAATAATTTAATTATCTATATATACATATATATATATATGTATATGTTATTTATGGGTTATGTCTTAAACATCATATTCTTCTTCTTCTTCTAGTATTAATGTTCTGCCTTCGTTCAAGTCCTCATCCGAATCACAATCAGATTGCAATTTTTGTTCAAATGGGATTTTGTACTCGGTTGACGGCAGCTCCAGAAGGCTTAATACTTCTTTGGGAATTGGTTTTTTTGTGTTTTTACGCTCTCTTTCCTTTAAACAGACACTAGATAGTAACGGATCCGAGGAATCGATCGCCCTGTGGAAAATGTCGGTCATAGTATTGATACGGCTATTTTTCCTTGCGTGTGAGAGTCGGTCTTTTTTATAGATTTTATTGCGGGCTTCTGAAGCATTTTCGCCCAAGCATCCTAGTGGAACTA